>JAHLJS010000292.1:0-125000 GCA_038502445.1 Eremochloa ophiuroides
CTATATCCTTGGAATCAATGTTTTCCTGAAGGGAGCTCATGTCCACATGGATTTCACCTTTTACAAGATACCTCTTTGCACTGATATGAATCGGCTAAAAGATAAACTTTCAAAGTTAGGTTGCCAACAAATTGGAGCTTACAGGAATATATCTTGTAAAGTAGGAAAAAACCTTACCATTGAATTAGCTGTATCAAACAAAACAGATGAGCTGCCAAAGGAAATACAAGGATTAGTTAAATGAATCTCATGTTGCCCTGAAGTTTCAACACAAATCCGTTGAGATCCTTTCTGTTCAAGAAGAAAAGAGTATTGTGTCAAATGAAAGTCGCATTGATAAAAAAATGATTTCTCTAGTTGTGAGGTAGGACCTTTATCAACAAATCAAGCCTAGAAGAATCTGGCTGCTGAATATAAGCTTTAGTATCATGAGTTGAAACTAGCTCAATCCAGTAGCCTTTTTGTACAAACACAATGTCTCTCACATCATCAGTACCAACATCTATATTCAAGGTACTTTGTTCCCAGCACCAATCATCCTTAGCTGAGCCCTCGGGTAAAGCATTCTTCACCTAGAAGGAATATATTCAAATTAGTAAAGGCTAGAAAGATACTACATACTACATGTAAAGAATATATTTTTTGCAGTGACTATCACACAAGGTCTTACCTCTACACGATATTTTCCAGGAAATACTTTCTTGAACACAAAATTGACATTATCTTGCTCCAATGTAGTTGTCTTCTTTTCCTGCTCAACACCGCCAGCCAATCTAACAAGCGAGACCAGAATGTTCTGGTTGCATTGCTCTTTGCATGAGACTTTACCATGAACATTGACTTGTGACTGCCAACAAAGAGGTAATCCTCTCAGATATTATCTCAACCTAGAATGCACCAAGGTTGATGGAAGGTAACACAGTATTTTTAAGGAAAACATGGGGTAAAGTAATAATGTTCATGTGTACCTGAGAGAATTCCAGATCAAGCAACGGGCTATTTATATTGATGCTAATAGATCCTGGTGAAAACATAAGACTAGAAGAGCGTTCGGAATCTACAGGTAATGCAGATAACTGATATTCACCAGCAGGAACCTGCAAAGTGCAACAAAGAAAGCATAATTAGTAATAATGCCATCTAAGGCTTAAATCAAGAAGCGGTGTAGAAGCTATTAGCAGTGTAGATAAGACCATAATTCACAAGAATATAAACAATTATATTGAAACTGGAATTTTATATTAATATATTCCTATGAACACAAGTCTTGACAGCCTGACAGTGTGAGATACCCCTTGCTATTGTTAAATTAAACATTGGCCCCGTTTGGTAGAGCTCCAGCTCCAGCTTCTCCGAGAAGAACACTCCCAACCAGCCAAACACTCAAAACGCCAACTGATTCAGGTAGGGATCAGCAGAGAATCACTTCTCCATTTACACTAGGAGCTGGGAGCCGAAAAAACCTGCTTCCCCGAATTCTCTCTTGCTCCCTCCCAAAAATCTAATGGAATCACTCCAGCAGAGAATCGAGGAGCAAAGCTGAAGAATCCGGGAGCGGAGCTCTATCAAACAGGCCCATAATGCTCTCTCCGTCCACAAATCGGCATCATTTTAGCCTCTGGCGCAAAGACCAAGGAACACTAAAGCCACACCGATTTGCAATTAATTGTTGCGTCTTTTTCACTCCCCGATCATCCCATGCTCACGTCGATGAAATAGGAAGCCACGCGTGGGCGCGGAAACTAATTTCTCCATGCAGCGACCACACGCGCATGCACCGTAGCTTCCCGCGCCGTGCCTTCAACAACAACAACAACAACAACATAAGCCTTTTGTCCCAAGCGAGTTGGGGTAGGCTAGAGATGAAACCCACAAGAGACCAAGATTAGAGAAACACAAAACGGACACAAGACGAAAGGTAGAGTTAGGGATAAACAGAAAAGGAAGCAAAGGTCACGGTTCAGGCACATTGATTGCTAACCTCCAGGCGCTCCTATCCATAGCTACTTCCTTGGAGATATTCCACTCTTTAAGGTCTCTCTTAACCGACTCGTCCCAAAGTCAGTTTAGGCCGACCTCTACCTCTCTTAACATCTTCGACCCGCTTTAGAACCCCGCTGCGCACCGCCGCATCAGGAGGCCTTCGTTGGACATGTCCAAACCATCTCAACCGATGTTGAATCAGTTTTTCCTCAATTGGTGCCACCCCGACCCTCTCCCGAATGTCCTCGTTCCGGATTCTATCCCTTCTTGTGTGCCCACAAAACCAACGTAGCATACGCATCTCTGCTACACTCAGTTGTTGGACATGTCGTCTTTTTGTAGGCCAGCATTCAGCACCGTATAGCATCGCCGGGCGAATCGCCGGGCGCCGTGCCTTCCATGCCAAAAATTTCGCAACCATAGATAAAAAAATTAGACGACAGATAATCAAAATTTCACTTGCCACCCACCAATTTCGTTTTCAAGATGCCATCGCCTATATAAATCGCCAGGGAGAATAACTGCGGCCAAGATATTCCAGTGAGCTCTCCCCTCACACCCTCCTTTCTTTTTTTTTTTTCGCTGATTCAAATCTATCCCGCAGATTCGTTTCCACATATGCTGCTGCTGTGCATGCCATACGCAGCCGACATCTGCACCGGCGCCGTACCGCTGCTGCTAGTACTGCGGTCTGAAGTGTTGGCTCTGCTGCGACGTGGCCACGGCCGGTGCAGTAGGGCGCACTACGGGATGCCAGTGAACTGCTGCTGCACCATGGCGCGGAAGTTGGAGGTGTCCATGTTCAGCGGCATGAGGTGACTCAGCACAGCAGCAACGACAGCACTGGAGTACTGCAGCGGCGGCATGGTAGCACGGTGGAGTGAGGCAGCAGCACGACGGTGTTGTGGCTCACGACTTCTGTTGTTTTGCATATGGACGCAGGATAAAGGGGGAATACGGAGTTGTATTTGAGGGTAACGGGGAGGCAGCGTCGCTTCATTAGGCCATGCATATGATTCGTCAGCCGTGCGGAAGACCGAGGAAAAAATGGAAGGACCACCTAAAATGATGTCGATTCATGGAATTCTAAATTTTGCTCAAACGATCCCGATTTATGGACGGAGGGAGTAACATGGAAGATCGCAAGTTTAAATTGTGATACACAATGCATATCTTATATACTCATACAGAAAAATTAGCCACACTCAAAAAAAAGGAGGGGGGGCACATACCTCAAAGCAAAATTGTCCATTTTCACCCACTAATTTCCGCTGTGGCTTTACATTCTCTGGTCCATGTGTTAAAGTAACCTACCATCCCATAAAATTGTAAGAATAGTTTTTTAAGTGATCTCAACAAAACAAAAGGAAAGGATTAAGATAGTACCATTGCTTTTGAATTCGGAGTAACTGTTCTTACAATACCACATACATCATATTTAACTGGTCTGATATCATCAATACTGGCCAAATTCGGTAAAATCTAATAGAAAAGAATGTATTTAGTTACAATATGAAACTGGGGCATTTGAGCTGTAGATCTAAATGAAGATAAGATTCCCACAGGCAAACTTAATATTACCATAAAATTCTCCAAAAGGTTGAACTTGTAATGATCCTTCTCAGCAGTTATAGTATACTTCTTGGATGTAACCTACACATTACAAATGAGGAACTGGTAATGGTGAATTAAATTTTTAAGTGCTGCGTTGAGCCAGTGCACAAACTATAAAACAGGTGAAGTGCCTTGCTTTTTTTATTGAATTTGAGGGAGCAAGTGATGGCGAAAACACAATTATGAACCCTTCCCATTTGAATGGTGATGCCGACGCTTTCATCAGCAAAGCATACACACATTACGCAGGTCCCAAGAAGGGAGTGGTGTCCACAAGTGGCTGAAGCCGAGTTGTTAGCATCAGTTTAGCTTCTCTCAGAGGTTGTTTCAGTTAATTCAGAGCCCACTTCAGATAGGAGAAGTAGTAGCAAGTTGTACGACAGGGAATAGAGCTGCCTCTATATAGAGTATCAACTGACTCATTGTAAATCAAGAAAGCAAATAAGCAATACACACAATTCGACTTAATCAGTGCTCATAGCCTCTGTTCGAGGTCGAGTACGCCTCCACTTGTTAACCCTTCCTACTTATAACCGGTGTTTTCAGGTTGACTGGTCGAACCAGATCGACCTGGGACCGACCAGGCGATTAATCGCGATTAGTCGTCAACCAGGTCGATTAATCAACCCTGCTCGTCCATCCAGTCCGTCCGTGTATTTCAGGACATATACCTCTATATATACCTCTCTATATATACTATATACAGTTGTGGACATGAATGCACGAAGAAAAGGTGACATCGACATGAGAAGAGACTTCAAAGATCAACAAATATATGACAGTTTTTATATATCAAACAAAATCAGTCTACTACCTGATCAAGTCTGTAGTATCCGAGACTATCTGTTATGGCTCTCAACTGCCCATCAACTATAACATTGGCACTCTCCACACCAGCACCATAACCATCAATAACACGCCCTCCAACAGAAAATCCAGTAACCTAGTTAAATTTATACAAGAAATTTTTAAGAAGTTAGTAAACATATGGACAATCCAGGAGGAAAATAAGCAAAAATAGAGCTTATGAATGAATATCAATCAGTTAAATGGAAAAAGAGCCTACAACTGTCATGAATACAAACACTTATGCCCAGTCAACCTTGCAACGTCTTTGACTAATATGATGTATACTTCTCTATTTGTATGTACATTTGTCATTTCTACTAACTTTTATTCTGAATGCATAAATACCTATCCTACAGGTGCTTAAATCCAAATAGAATGCATAATATTTGTTTTTCATCAGCCTGAGGCAAACTGCTTTCACTGAAACTTCTATACTTGAAACTATAAGATGTGAATCAATTTCAGGCAGTACCTGGAATTTTTGGGGAATGGTCAAATGACTATGCTCAACAGAAACAGGAAGTGAAGATGGTGAAATATCAAAGACGGTGTTCTCCCCCTTGTAGTATGGCAACAGCTCATAGCTGCCTGCGTATCACAGAAAACAGTAAACAAGTAACATCATATAGGGAGTTAGGGACCCGGAAAGAGCAGAACAGAATTCCCAATGAACAGGACCAAATAATTAAGTGTTTACCACTGGTGCTGCATGAATTCAAGGAATCAGTTTTGTGATATATTTTCTCATTTAGAAGATATGTACTTGGTAATTAGTTTGTTTAAAATAGAATTTCGAAAAACAAGTTTGTTTAAAATAGCGGGCTATACACATTTAGCAGTAGGTGTTCTCCTCAGGCTAAAATCAGGCTATAGCGGGCTTAAAGAGCTAAATTCAACATGAGTACAAACATGGTACACTGTATAAAACAGCTATAGCCGGCAATTTGTTACTTTATAGTTACTAGTTAAATGAGCAGAGCAATCCTGTATAATAGATACTTCAGGTATTGATGCACTTTAAGACATCCAATGTACATGTGTCCAATTGCCAGCTGGAAATCCTGAACAACTTTCATGAATAAGAAATTTGACATGATGATTACATTGCACTAAGGTGACATTTTATTAGTTCAATAATTATCAACTCACCACAAGGCAATGATCTGAACGTGAACTTCCCATCAGCACCAGATATTGCATGGCAAAGAGCACCTTCCCTGGGTGCATCACCGAAACCTTGTGGGCAAGGGACCTCCGTTACATCATTTGAATACAAATATAGGTGGACTCCCACTATCGGATTTCCCTAGCAAAGGAAATGCATAGAATACGTCCAACATAAGAATTTGCATTTGCTAAACAATGCAGATCAAAGTTTAAAACAGACATGCCATCATATGGTTGCAGTGTCATTTATTATCAATAAAGGAAACATTCAGCTTCCAACCTGTGCAACCACAGTGCCATAAATGTCATATCCAGATACAAAGAAGACATCATCTACCACGACATTTCCAAATCGCAAGTCAACCTATACATAATAAAATGTACTCTGTAAGACAATAAGATCATTGTAGCAACATCCCATCCAATGGAAAGCATGCATGATGTTAACCTCTGGTGAGCCTCTCAACTCGATTTCATAATCAGGATGAGAAGCACGTAATCTGTAACGCCCTGGAAAAGGAGCATAAACGTAAGGAGAAAACACAATGGTTTTCTTGGGTAAAAACTGTTACTTTACAATATTAGTCAAAACACAATGGCTTTGTGGGGTAGGGGGGGGGGGGCGGCGACTGTTATTTTAGAATATTATTCTAGGGCCACCAATAATGCAGAGCACATAACATGAAATCAAGAAATAATCACAATATAAATTATAACCTACTGAGCATTCTCATATTACTAAACCAATGGTCTGTGGTGATAAAGAGGCTGATGGGATGTGGTGGTCCAAGGTGCTGAACGTGGATAGGGGAGACAGGACCACAAACAAGTTGGATGGTATGTGATTGTATGGGGAGCTAAGCATAACTGCACCTGCATAAAGGGGCATATTTTGGGCATTTGAAACATAGTGAGCAGGTCATGAAAGGACTTATTTCCCTACTTTCCAGTGGAAAAGTAAGAATTCAGTAAAATTCAAATCAAAGCAGATTCCAATTTCACACTTTCAAAGTACAAAAATGCTATTGCAAAATAAGTAAATGACTCATTCTCATTATTTGTGGTACAATATATACATATATAACTTTTTTGTAAGGGAAACTAGAACTACATAACAACTACATCTGATATATATAGGAAATGAACAATACCTGTACCAATTTTACATGTATAGTAAGGACACTAAAGACACTAATGAAAAACCTGGAATTATGTTTGTAAATGAATATTCTCCTGATGATGACGTCGAAGCAGATGCAATCAACTCATCAGAATCTGTCATCAGCTCAACTTTCACACCAGCAGGTCCTCCCCCTTTTGAGCAGCTCTTACCACCAACAGCTCCCACTACTTTACCAGATATCATAAACCTGCATGGTGTATGCATCAATTGAAGTTTCAATGTGATTCTTGTTCACACAAACAATAAACTAAACGGCTAAAGGAACAAACCCAGTGAATTGGAAATTTATATCCGCATTTCCATTGCACCCATTGTGATCGATGATGACAGGAACCTAAAGTGTTAGGTGAACATGTCATCCAATAAAAAGAACAAATGCACTCAGTGCTTAGTAAAGACAAAGATAACAAGGGAAACGAAGGAAAGATTCAGTCAAGGAATTATTTTACAGTATCGGGCTTCCATGACCATCCCTTGGGCCCCTTAACTCTGACCATGAATGAACCCTGTGGTGACAGAAGCAACAAGCATAAATAGCAGAGATAAAATTTACTTTAGTGACAATGGGAGACAATATCAAAATTATGGCCTTAGCTACTTCCTCCAGTAAAAAAAAATTGGTGCTGTTTTGGATGTCATACAGTCACAGAATAACTATCTTTGTAAGATTCATTAGGAGCTTGCGTTGATCACTATAATTTGTAGTATAAATATATACAAAACATAAAAGCTTAAACAGGGCAACATGATGACAATAGCCAAAACATAACATGTTTTGTAACAGGAGGGAGTAGTGCCCTTTAACCCTAGCTCCTACTTACAACAAAATTATATGTATATGTGCATAAAATGAGAACACATAAAAGATAATCCAGAACTAAAGCAAACAAAAAACACAAAGATACCTTATCATAGACTGGGATGAAATAGTAGCCATTAGGAGCACACTGGGTGCTTTCTTTAACCAAACCATCAACAGTGCAGAGCTCAACCTGATACAAAAAGTTAAGAGGTAATCAGTTCAAGGCTCAGTGCAAATCATAAATAAACATAAAAACATATATGCATAAAGACCCAAGCACAAGCATGATTAGTGGAATCTGCACAGACACAAATAGAGCAATCCTAAAATTAAATAGTCATGTCTTAAAAGTAATATTAATCTCTACAGACTACATTTTGCATATGCCACTATATGAGAGAAGAAAATATCCATTTGCAGCATACTGCACACTCTTAGGAGTGAATAAAAAGGGATTAACAATAGCCTGGTGAGACATACTGCATACACCTTTATAGTAGTGAAAGAAAGGGGTGCCTCATTGCTTGGTGAGACTATCAATTCTGATAGCACAGAGAAAATCATGGAGTATTTAACTCTTAAGAGAATCATTCAAGTGACAACTATTAAGCTTACAAGTGAACCTCAAGAAAATTACAGCAGCTGTCAAATGAATTTCAAACATTTACAGCATTCTCACCATCATGAACCTCCAAATACTTTAAACTAACACAAAGTTCATCTGCCCAATGACTAATTGGATTTTGAGTCTGAGCATTCAAGTCACCCCAAGCATAATTGGGGTCCAGCAATCACCAAAGCTGCCAGAAACAAGAAATCACTATGTACAAGCGTGGATTCAGTCCTCAAAACACCAGCAGGGCAACATCTTGTGCCCTAATGGTAATTATAGATGGTCTGGATAGAATGTGGACTCGCTAAACCCAACCAGGCAAACCCATATGACAATAATCGGAATATAGCGGACGAACATGCAATCTGAAAGTAAGATAGTTGTTTGAGCAGCGGCGGCAACTCAGCATCATGCAACCAGAACGTGGTGTCGTGGTCAGCTCTCCATGAGGTCCAATTCAAGTGAACAACCTCAAGCAAATGTATGTTTAGACTATCCGAGTCATGCATAAAAATACCAGCCAAAGCTCGATAGGCAAGGACAGCTGGCTGAGTGCAGCTACAAAGCTTCAAGTCTACGTGATGGGATGAGACAGTCCAAAGATATAAAAACTGACGAGGGCGGGAGCGGACGGCGTACCGTGATGTCGGAGTAATCGAGCTTGGAATCCGACGCCTTCCTCGACTTGGCCAAGCCAGAGCTCGCCTGAAACCACCCCAAAAACCCAAGTGGTGTCAGTGTAACAAGCCACACCTAACCAAAGTGAAACACACTGCACACGGAGATCGAGGATCGGGCAGTATGAGGAAAGCAGACCTCGACGAAGCCGCCGCATCCGTGAATCTCGTCAGAGGCGGCAACGGCGGAGAAGAAAGCGAGCAGGAGGAAGAGGAGGATGGGGAAACGGCGGGGATCCATAGATAGATCGGATCTAGCGGAAGCGGAGCATGCCACCGGGGGAGACGACGACGAGATCGAGATGTGCGAGGGCGTTGTGTACTAGTGGTAGCAGTGGAGTTTTGATTGATTTTGCAAGCACGCGCTTGGACCGCTGTGGACCTGTGTGCCCTATGGTGTGGGAATGGGCTTTTTCTCCTTGGGCTGGGATAATGGGCTTGACAAAATGGGATAATGGGCTGGGAAAATAGGCCGAATGAGCAAGTTTCACAAAAAAGCCAAAAAACTAAGAGACTCTTTTTAGGGTCAAGAAACTAATTTCCTCTTACATTTTGTATGTGTCCGTCCGTCCATCTTTACACGAACCAATGATCAAACCGCCAACAGTCCAACGGCAGCAAGCAATAAGGTTCATCATTTTTTTGAGCTTTTGGTTATCTTATCTTTCCTCAATTCATTTATGTTAGTCTTCCCTCGGTTTTAATTATAAGACATTTTGGTGTTTCTGGATACATAGTTTTTATTATGTATACTCCCTCCATACTTGTAAAGTAAATCATTTTAGGTAAGATTTTGATCAAATATTGGAAATATAAATCATGAATAACTTTTAAGTTGTTGAGTTTGGAACTATAAAAACTATATAAATAGATTTGTCTTCAAATACATTTTCATAGAAGTATGTATATATCACTTTTCAATAAATTTTTTTTACAGAAATGTAAAGTCAAAATTATGTTTTGGAGGTGCGGGAGCCTACGGCACTGGGTACGCCCTTTTTTAGAACATGTCATTATCATGAATGACTTGCTTTACAAGTATGGAGGGAGTATACTACTCACGGTGTGAACGGCTAGAAAATTAAGCTATGCAACTCTCTCATTGGACCTGGGTTTGAAGCCTGGCACTTTCTTATTTAAAAGCCATAGAGGGAGTCTCCCCATGATCAAGTTTTTTTAAACATATGACTATGTGTATAACAAAAACTATGGACCTAGAAAAAACAAAATATATTATAAGGCCAGTCTCAGTGGCTTGTTTCATCTCACGGTTTCCAAAAACATGAAACTATACTTGAAACGGGCATCTCTCTCAATGCATTGTTTCATTGCACAGTTTCACATGTTATTTTACCTCTTCTTTGGTCCCACCGTCTCTCTGTCCACTCTCTCTTCCCGACCGGAGCCAGCGCGCAAGGCGGCGGAGCGAGGTAGAGGAGCTTCTTCCCTGCGGCTGCTCGCGACGGCGGACTGAAAGGACCTAGGATGCCGCCTAGAGGGGGGGTGAATAGGCGTTTCTGAAAATTTACACTTTTAAATGTGGAAACGATTAGAACCGGAGTTTCTAAAACTCCTCACAAAGAAACAAACTCCCACAAAGGAGTAAATAGAGTATATAAACTGAATATGAAACACCTAGGAGCCTAACACCTGCATCACAAAGGATTAGAACAAATGACACAAAATTCCGCACAGAGAGCTAATACCGGACGCGTCCGATATTAATACCGGACGTGTCCGGTATGCACGGGCTGTGCAGTTTTGCTCCAAAACTCTTGCTGCTCTTCTCCAATCTCTCACACAGTCCCCTGGTGATGTATATATGCCTGTATAACCTGCACAGCAACTTGCACAACGGAGACAATCACAAATATTAAAGGAATGTAAAGTGAGACATGATATTTTGTTTTTACCGAAGTTCGGCACCCCCTCGGGTCCTACTCTCCGTTGAGCCGGCTGCGAGCAACCACAAGGGTTAGCTCTAGAGGACACCACAGGTCAACTCTAGCCACGGTCTATTTCACCCGCTATGCTTCTTTCACTAGGTGATCTCTTTTGCGGAGAGATCGAACCGTTACAAACTTTCCGAAGCACACCACAAGTTCTTGGGTGCTCTCCGGTGACGCCTAACCGTCTAGGACCGAAGAGTCCAAGAGTAACAAATGTGAACCACGAGATCGACGATTTGCACAAGTGCTCAACTGATGGCTTGCTCTCTATTTTGAATTCTCTCTAAACCCACAAATGGATTTGGCACTTTAGAATCAATCACTCACTTAGAGAGGGTTAGAGAGTGTTGCTAGAGTTCAGAGAAGGTCAGGGAAGTCAGTAGAATCAGCAGTCTCCAAAGGTGGAGGCTTGGGGCCTTTTATAAGCCACTCCCCGAAACTAGCCGTTAACTAGCCGTTGGAATACCGGACGCGTCCGGTATGCATACCGGACACGTCCGGTATTGCCCTAACGGTCACCTGTCAGAACTCAGATCTCCCTTGGATACCAAGTGCTGTCGGTACTACCGTTCTTAGGGTCGGTACTACCGCTCGAAAACCGGTACTACTGGATTAAAATCCGGTACTACCGAAATATATTTTCTGAAACCCGAGAGCAGCGAGTTGGCTGGAAGGAGATTCGGCGCCAAGTGCCAGCGGTACTACCGATACAGAGTCGGTACTACCGGCACATCGGAACTTTCAGCCAACACCGGAACTTCCGACAAACAAACAACATAAGAGTTAGGGAAAACTCTGCTGAAACTACCAATACCGGACGCGTCCGGTATGAATACCGGACATGTCTGGTATGAATACCGGACATGTTCGGTATGCTCAGCCTGAGAGCTCTCAACTAGTTGAAGTGCCCTATCTCTCTCATATCTTACATGGGTTGGTTTGAGCACTTATGTATCACCATCTATCATCATGATGTATCCCTCTTAATAGTACGGCTTTTCTATCAACTCAAATTTAAATGTAAAACGAATTTAAACCTTGGAGTTGATCTTCAAGTAAACCAAACCGTTTTTCTTCAACCTTGTAACAATGGGATGTCATGAGTGATTTTGAAATTCATCTTGAGCAAAAACCATCTTGATCATGTAACTTGATTGCAACATTTTATTTGTGGGATGATCTCAATGCATCAAGTTACTTTGATTGCTTCTTCTTGAATAAGCAAATTTGATTCTCCACCACGTCATGTCCTTCATGCTTGATTAGTCCATCGACTAAATACAAGTACTTCTCTTCTTCACCCTAGCTAGGTTCTTCGGCCGCCAAGCCCTTACTTGCCCTTCACCTTTGCTTAGTACCTCAAAGACTTTTCCTTGCTATCTTCACCAACTCAAGCACTTTAGTCACAACTAGCTTTGAATCATCCATTCAAATGTGTTGTCATCTTCACTTTGATTGTTTTGATTCCAAGTAAATCATTGATACCTCATAATAAATGAGCCTTTGTTATAACCTCATTTTCATTGTTGTCTTGTGTTTGAGTTTGATTGAAACATATAACAATCCATCATTTTGGCTTTCAACAATATTTCAAGCACATATGAGATATACAATTCCCTGTTTCACACTTAGCACACGGGTTAGTCCTTTAATCAACATTGTCATCAATTCATCCAAAACCCACCAAAGGGCTTGATGCACTTTCACGGACGGGGTAGCCAGTGCGCGTGGACCTCCCGGCGTCCTGCTCGCATGGTGGCTTGCGGCTTCTATTCGAGGTACACATCATAGTCACAACACTAGCTAGCATAGTAGTACGGCCGGTGGCTTGCTCGCACGGCAGCCCTCCTTGCGCGACTGGCGGAGGAGCGCCCGCCCAGCGGGGCAGCTCGCCACGGTGTGGCGGGCAGGTCGTGGCGACACTCAAGACGATATCGAAGAGGAGCGGCCGGCCCGGCAGAGGAGCGCCCGCAAGGCGGACTCGCGCACGCGACAGGGCAGCTCGCCATGGCAGCGGCGGGCAAGTCGTGGTGGGCAGCACACGGCGGCGCTCGCGATGCTACGGAAGAGGAGCTGTCGGCCCGACGGAGGAGCGGCCGCGGCAGAGCCCGCGCACGCGACGGGGCAGCTCGCGGCGGCGGACTCGCGACGGCGGCGCAGCCAGCGCTAGACGAAGCAGATCTCGCGATGAAACGCCATTCGGGTCTCAATGCGGGTTTCGTGCAGTTTCCCAAACGTTGGAAACCACGCTGATACGTTTCATCGTCATGAAACTTTCTCCTTCTCTCTTCTTCTAGTTTCATGCAAAGATTCCCTTTTGATGATGTGGCACCCTATTTAATGTGCATGAAACTCCTGATGAAACCCCATTGAGACTGGCCTAATTTAGAAAGGATTGAGTAGTTTAGTATGGTTTTTATGTTTTATTTATAGAAGAGAAATACTTTTTTCCTATCAAGCTTCATTGTGTCCTCTAGAAATAGCAAGGAAAAAGATGTAATGAATTATTAAAGTTAAATATCTTAGGGCCTCATTTTGCATTTTGTCCTAGAGCCTCAAATTCCTAAAGACGGGCCTATCGTAGAAATTAGATTCTGCTCTAAATATATATTAAAAATATTATCATTAGATTGGTCACATAATATATTTTTATAATATAAACATACTTAGAGATACAAATATTAATATTATTTCTATAAAATTAGTTAAAATTGAGGTTAGTTGATTCCTTGGAATACGAGATGGAGACTTGTTTTGGTAAAAATGATTGTCCTTAATGCTACTATCAATGAAACACATGCATTTGCGTGCCTAAAATCTGAATAAAAAAAAAAATTCTTACATGTAGAATCCATAAGAAGAATCCAGAATCTAAACATCCAATGGGTCTTCAAATCTCACCTTAAAATAGGATACTCAGATGATTCTATAGCCTCTTTATAAGGATAGTGTGTAATTATGTAAGTACACTTTTTCTTATTCTAATCACGGGAGGAAATATACGTGGATTTGTGGTTTCATCATTTTCTGTTTATGTCTCTTATCTAGATATCATCTGGTTAAATATGTGCACGCCCACTTCTTACACACACTATGCACACCATATGTATATAATCCATTCATTTTAAATCTTAGTCATTCAAGGATCTTGAAAAATCAAAGTATATTAAGTTTGACTATAATTATAAAAACAAAAATATATTTAACGAAGAATTTAGTGATAATTAATATTGCATTATTATCTTATCATATAAATTTAGTTAAAATTAAGATACTTTGACTTTTCAAGATTTTTAGAATCTTATAATTTAAAATAGAGGGAGTAGATAGGCTTACAACAACGCAAATGGAAGACTGCGTCCTTCCTGTTCCTGGTGCCTGGGTTCACCGAGCAGCGCTCGGCTGGCGCTCCACCGAGCGTCCTACGAGCTGGAGTACTCATGTTCCCATTGTTGGCAGAAACTCGATGGGAAGGAAATCAAATCATAATTAATCGTAATAAATACAATGATTACGGAGCTGACATGGGGAGCGCAGTTGGCCATGGGGCGCAGGATGTGACACCACTCCGCTGCCGTACAGCAGTGCAATCCCTTCTAGTATTTTTTTTCCCTTCCTTTCTTTTTTTTTCCTCCTGCGAATCATCAGTCGGTCTCAACTCTCACACCAACGTGTCACGACGCACAGCATGCCAGTCACGTCCGACGTCGCGTCGGCCAATGACCAATGTTGCTTCACACACCACTTTCACAGATCAATGTGCAAATACAGTAGTTGGAGTAGTAGGAGCACTAGCACCAATCGACTCAACTCTCATTTTTCCCATAAGATTTTGCTCTTCGGGTCTGCTTGGTTGCAAGATAATATTTGCCAAGCCAAATTTAGGACAAACTAAAATATGAGGTACACCAATTTTAGGACAAGCCAACATTTTGGTAAGGCAATAAAAGTAAGTATTTGGTTTGCTACCAACAAGAGAGAGAAAGTGTTGTCTTGCCAAAACTTTGAAAAGTATTGTCAAAATTTTGGCATCAAACCAAGTGAGTGCCAAATCTTTTAAAATTGCCTATGTTTTGGTTTGGTAAATATTGGCTTGCAACCAAGCAGGCCCTTCTATAGCGTCGTTCTGATGAGGTTTCTTTTTCCGAAACAAAACACGCATGGGCACTAACGAAATGGTGTTTGATCTCGCAAGAGAGGCCACCAGCAGCACCTGCCCATGCACATGGGCTGATGCACAGCCATGACACGCCCAATCCCATGCCCCTACCAGCCCAACAGCAGGCCAGGAGCAGGATTTGACGGCGACACGTTGGAGACCAATAACGTCCTCGCAGCGCAGTGCCGTCTGTCTGTCCCCAGTGCTGCGAGCGACGGACAGACAGGTGATGGACGCGACGGGTGACGGCCTGACCACCGCCGCGGCCCATCATCCATCACGGCGACGCGTACACTGTGTCTGTCCGTGTGTCCGTCGCACTCGCACCGCTCCAGCGGGCCCGCCGGAGCTGGTCGGTATCCGGAGGCGGGCGCGGCCGCGGCCCGTGGGCCGAGCGGGCTTCCTGGCCGCCTTTCTTTGTGTGTGGGGCGATGCCAATGCGTGCCGCGTCGACTGCTGCCGAGCGCCGCGCGAGGCGAGGCCGGGCGCGCGGTTCCAGTCGCCAGATGCCATGCCGCATCGCATCGGTGTTGGGTGCCGACCCGAAGCGCGATGAAATTGCGTATCCCGCCCGCAGTCTACGTGGGGAGGCCCCGAGGTCCCCCGATCGGTATCCGTGTTGCTGCTCTTCGCAGTGGAGAGCAACGAAGCGCCCGTTCGCCGTAGCCATCACGTACTTCCGTCTCATTCTGTGCGCCTCACGAGGCCCCCTACCTAGCTCTGCGCCCATCGAGGTACTGTATGTGGACTCGTGATGGACAGCACTACCAACGGCGCCACCCATCGCGCTCTGGCTCTCTGCCCTGTCTGTAACTTAAAACCTTTTTTTTTCCAGAAATCGATTAATTTATTTATAGATTAGGAACAGTTGTCACTGCCTGTTCCTGAAACCAGTGATTCCATTTTCACGCGACTATGACCTTGTTGGGATCCTTAGAATTTTCGTTAGTTTTTAAGAATATGGCTGTTAAAATTGGTTGGAATCTAAACAACCTCAGTTTTCTTATTGAGTTTATACCATATTTTTAAAAATCAGGAAACTATAGGTACTTAGCTTTTATCAGTTTTTTACCTATAGAACAATAATTAAAGTCAGATTATTAAAAACTAAAGAATCCAAACACTCCATTAGTTTTTCTCAAAATTCAGATTTTAGAAACTAGAGATAAAAACTGTTTTCTAAGAATCTAAATTTTATTCAAACAACACCTATATCCTAAGGTCCTGTTTGCATGATTCTTAAAAGCTAGTTTTTGCCTCTACTTTCTAAAATCTAGATCTTGAGCAAAAACTAGTGGGGGGTGTTTGCATCCTTCCGTTTTTAAGAACTAAGTTTATTTATTGCTCTATGGATCACATAAACTGGTAAAAGTTAGGTAGCTATAGCTTCCTGGTTTCTAAGAATCCGATAAAAACCGATACAAGAAACTGGTGCTGTTTAGTTCTCCTATTTTCCAAAAGCCAGACTTTCAAAAACTGTCAAAAACTAAAGGATCCCATCAGGGTCTAAATAGCAGTACAGCATCCGGCAACTACTTATATCGCTTCTTGTCATGAAAGGGGATCGTTTTAGCTTTGATGAAAGGCAGGCCTAATCATTTTTACTGGTGACAAGAACCTTTCATTTGTTGGTCCCTAGCAGGCTAAGAGCAGGTACAATAAGCCATGTCAGTTTGGATAATAGTCAAGATAACTTAGCAAAATCTGAGGTGGAAGAGAGAGAAAAACAGGAGAGAGAAGGGGGTGGGCGATGCATGCATCGCCAAGCTCGTCACGCTCTCCAACGTTGCTTTTCTGGTGGTCTGCCACTACATACGGAGAAGGTGAGGAGATTGGATGGCAGTGGTGGGTCTCGTGTTATAAAAATAGATTTAGAACTTGTGAAAATGGTTATAAGAATAGACTATACATGACATGGCTTGGCTATTAGACAAGCTTACTGTACTTGCTCTAACAGAGCAAAGCCTGTGCCATGTAGGTCAATCAGGCCGATAACCCAACCCAAAAAAGTCCCCCTCCGCCGGCGTCTGCCCGAGGAGAAGCAAAGCAAGCGATGGAGCCCTGGAGGAGACAAGCAAGGCCCGTGTGCCACGACTCACCACTGTGTTGGCCTCTTGTTCACTCATCACATGCAGCAAGAGCCAAGACAGGGGAGAGACCGATCCAACCCGTTGCAAAACACAAGGCCTGGCAGCAAGCCAAAGCGCTGGCATTGAATATGTGCACGAATTCGTGTGTCGTGGGCGTTTCCGAGGCGCCCTTGAGAACACAAACCGCCTCTGGACTCTCAACGGACGTGCATAAACAAAAGTGAAGCCCCAGGCGCTCTGCTCACTCACCTAGATGAATGTGAGGACTTCGAGACCTGCGACCTAGCTTCCTGCTCTCGTACACCCCCAAATCCCAACAACAAAATTAGGGTAGGAGCAAAGAGCGCTTAGAGCAACCCACTTGTATGTACTTCCTCCATCCCAAAATAAAGATCATTTTTGACTTTTTAAATCAACGTTTGATCATTCGTCTTATTAAAAAAATTTACGAAAACATAAAAAATAAACAAATCAAGGTTATAGTACTTCTAATAATGAATCATTTCATAATAAAATAATTAATTTTTTCACAAAATTTTTGAATAAGACGAATGATCATAAGGAGATTGTCAAAATGCTAAAACGACACTTATTTTAGAATAGAGGGAGTATACCTTCATGTCTAGTTTGATACTTGTATAGAAGCCAAACTCCTCTCTATCTTTCTTTCTCTCTTCTATGGCTCTAGGGGGTGGGCAGGAGGTGCGACGGCCATGGGCCCATGGAGGTAGGAGGCCCAAGCTCATATAGATAATTAGCATATATATATATATATATATATATATATATATATATGACAATTTTTCTATAAAAAACTATATATGAAAACTGACATGATAATTTTTTAAAGACCCAACAAATATCACGAACGATTTGTTTGGTTTTCTGCCGCCGCGCCTCACGCTTCCTTCCCATTCTATTTTCCCCCAAGACCCTCGATGACGCGCTATTCCCGTGATCTCATCGCATGGGCTTGGATGTTGGTCGCTGCCTTGCTGGCACACAGC
Source organism: Eremochloa ophiuroides (assembly GCA_038502445.1). Taxonomy (NCBI): domain Eukaryota; kingdom Viridiplantae; phylum Streptophyta; class Magnoliopsida; order Poales; family Poaceae; genus Eremochloa; species Eremochloa ophiuroides. The sequence goes on from JAHLJS010000292.1 coordinate 18,094, forward strand.
AGTGACGGCAGCGGTACAAGCTGTGACTATGTGAAGACGCACGTCAGTTTATAAACATCATAGTAAGCAACACATCTTGAAGCAAATAAAGCCTATTTTTTAATTTACTCTATGTATGCGATTTGCTTTGATAGTAGAAGGGTTATAAATCTCTAATCAATTTATGTATTCATTATTTAAAAATTCAAATTATATGCTCCCTCCATCCCTTAAAAAGTGATGTCCAGGAAGCGTGTTTGTGAGGAAAACATGGTTTTCTAGGGACAGTTTTAAAAGGACAGAGGGAGTATTCTTGAAGTGCTTAAAAAAGAAAAAAAAATAGTTGCATTGGCCCTTATCTTCTTGTGCGCCCAAGGGCCTATGAAATTATAGAGCCGGTCCTGGCTATAAGCCAATTGTTGTGCATGCCTTAATTGTACAGCTCGTTCTTAAATTTTGTCAACGGTGTCATTCTAATCTCTCAACTTCTAAAATAATATCTTTAGGTCTCTAAATTTGACTAATCATGCTATCACGGTTTCCAAATTTTCAAAATGATCACGGCCAGTCCTAAACTTAGCAAGTAATGTCATTTCAAACTCTAAACTTAGTTTTAAGTCCCACTTGGAGTCAAAATAGGCAATCTACGGACTTTATAACAAAATATACTCCCTCCATAAATTTGACAATGACACGGTCTCCAAAGCTTAACTTTGACTTCATATTTCTATAAAAATATTTATTGAAAAGCGATATATGTATACTTTTATAAAAGTAAATTTCGAGACAAATCTATTTATATAGTTTTTAAATTTTCATAATTTTTTCTTGTGAACTAGGATAAAGACAAACTTCATATTAATTATAACCCTCAACGTAAACTATAACTTTGTAGTTGAAAAGTTTTTGAATTGGAACTATTTAGGGTCCCAAAATATTGTTACAAAGTTTACACATTTTGAAAATTTGAGTGACCAGATGACACCGTCAATCAAGTTTAAGGACTGACAGTGAATTTTACTCGTCCCTAAATAACCGTTCTTTTTTCATGCCGTAAATTTGATGAAATTTGTAGAAAATACGTGCAACATTGTACCTCCAAACAAATTTATTATAAATAAAGATTCAATGATATATATAATGATATTAATTGTGTACCACAAATATCCCTTCATATAAGAAAAGAATGTAGTTTAGCACTGCGACACGGTCTTCAAAGCATGACTTTAACTTTATATTTCTTTAAAAATATTTATTGAAAAGTGATATATATGTATACTTTTATAAAAATATATTTGAAGATAAATTTATTTACATAGGTTTCATATTTCTAAACTCAACAATTTAAAAATGATTCATTATTTATATTTTTAATGTTTGACCAAGACCTTTTCAAAACAACGTTCTTTTTCTATTCGGAGGGAGTACTTTTTATCTAAAACTAGTCCAAGATAAAGAAGTGAGAATGACAGTTATTTAGAGATGGAAACAGTATTATTTACTATTCTCTCCATTCTAAAACAAATGCTCATCACATATTTCGAAAAGTTAAATAATCATATAATATTTGTGTAAAACATACATAGGAAATCTATTTTCATAGTAAATGTATTTAGATATTTACATGTCAATCCTATTTTTTTATAAATTAAGCTAAAATTAAGTTTAGTTTGACTTCTTGAAGTGGGAGATGAGACGCTGAGATTTATTTATGCTACTGGCGGTTTCTTTTCCTGCTTGTGCCATCATATCCACACAAGATATGACGTCAAAAGTTCAAACCACAGAGCTTGATTCCTGATCGTACTCTAGGATCCGAAGCAAAAACTTGATAGAGAAGCTTCAAACGAATACTCCTACCTTCGGAATTCATGCTCAAGGTCAATGTTTTACATTAAAAAAAATAAATAATTGTAAAAAAATAATACAATTCTAATTTGATTCTAGTTTTGATAAAGTTTATAAAAACAAATTGATGTTATATTATAGCAATTAAATACAATTATATTTGTCATGAAAATATTTTCAAAATATAGATATTTGGTGCAATAAATGTTGATACTCTTTTTTCAATGAACATAATTAAAGATAACAACCTAACTAGGAACAAAACTACACTTACATTCATTTTGACAGTGGTAGTTGTCATTATTGTAATGTTCTATCGTTCATGTATTAACCTAACTACTCTTTTTTCAGACGAATCTTGCAGTGATGTGTTTTTTTTTTGTCAGAACATGACAAATACATGAAAAAACCTTGTCGAACAGTTCATGGGTAGAACTTCAATTTCAGACCAACGGAGATAGAAACAATGGCTCAAGAAACGGTTTCAGATATGAGATCAGCGTGTCAAGGAGAACGCCATCATGTATTTACTATAATTACTTTGAAGCTTAGAAAAAATCTTCAAAAAAAAGTACAGGAGATTATTGAAAGGTTCAAATAAAAGGATTAAGCTTAGGGAAGAGGGGATTAAATTTCAAAAAAATTAAAAATCCTGAAGAGAGAGATATTTGTCTTCTAAATGTATTTTAAAACTTTTTGCACATACATAAACCTACCAAATTAATCAGAACATTTAGAAGAATCATTTAAATATTAATACTATTTTTTTTATCACTAGCTAAATCTTGGAACGTTTTATGGGAAATATCAAATCATTTGTTTTATTTAGTGTAAACTATTCACAACCCAAAATATATTTTTTTGATGTGTGACACCGTTGGAGGAGGGGAGGCAAAGGAGCAGCGTGCGGCCAAGCTCATTGGTGGAGGATGGCGACGTGGTTCATTGGTGAAACGCACCACGACACGAGGTTCACAAGGCAACGCGTGAGGCCAAGGGCCGAGTCCGACGATCGCGGGTACTAGGTGCAGGTGTCGGGGAAGGAAGGTAGAAGAAGAGAAAAATATACCAAAAATTGCCAATAGATCGACCTCATATGACATAGTCTCAACCCACTTTTCAATGCCATCCAACCAAACACAAGGATGATCTCATTCCCTCGACCAAATAGAAGACTGAATCATCTTATCCATCAAAACTGAGACAAGGATATATTCATCCCACTGTGTTTCTCAAACAAACACAACCTTAGCCCTAACTAGTTGGCCAAACCTATACTCATTGGCCAAACAATAGTTAGGACTTTGACTAAAAATTAATACTCACTGGTACTCTTGATTGGATCTTGGGAGCTAAAATTTTGTAGCTAACTGTTAGCCCACGAAATCTAAACATGCCTTTATTTTAAATCTTAGGGTAGATATACAAATATTTATATTAACGGAGTACTACTTAGGTCCATTTTGTTGGAGAGTTTTATTGCATTGTTTTCAAAAACGTAGAATGAAATGAAACATGGAAAGAACACATAGTGTTAATTGAAAATTTGTTTTATAATTTCATAGCCATTTGATTTCATGACTCAAACCAAAAAAGTTAGTAATCGTGCCAAGACAGTTTCATATCCCCATGAAACTCACTTCTCGCTTCTTAGAAAACCTTTGCTATATCATCAAAGTCGCTTATGTGACAGCTTATCAAATACAAATGAAACTCTCACTATATCTAAACATCTCTTCCATTTGTCTTTTCACTCTTTTTCCTAACAAATCCCTCTTGGAGATCAGGAGGTGCTTGTCTCGTGACGCTGCCAAGACTTTAACATCAAATGCTATATCATTATATACTATGTACCAGTATGTATATAGTCACCACCTTTCTATCAAATCTCTCTCAACAGGGACGTGACCTAATAGGGCGACCAACTAAACGACTAAACAAGGCATCAGTAGTGAGTGTTGTCTTGGCCCCTTTCACGAAAGGTACCCTTCCCTCTCCCATTTCCCTCTCATAGCGAGCAATGAAAAGGACAGCAGCAACCGAGTGTCTTCAACGCCAAGGTAAGGTAGGACGTCCTATCGTACTATGTTACTACCATAACGCCAATGGCTATAAGGTGCATTTTTGAGACATTTTTTAAGACAAAAAAGGTTTGCGCTGCATTTGAGGCAGGGCAGCCTTGCCTCGTTAAATGGTAGTCTCTGTTCCTGAATAAATAAATAGATTTCTAGTGTTATCTTAAGTAAAACTTTTCAACTTTGATCAAATTTTTAGAAAAATACATTAGAATTTATGATATCAAATTATTAGTACCTTGATAGATAGTAGAATATATTTTCATAATGTACTCATTTTATATTATAAATGTTATTACTCTTTCTTATAAAGTTAGTCAAATTTAAAATAATTTGACTAGCACGGATCTTAGGACTTAATTTATTGAGAGATAGAGGGAGTAGCCTTTTTGCGAAATTTTTAAGTGGCAGCTTTGCTTATAAGAAATCCGCACCCTTTACATATTGAGTTAGAGCATTTTAAAACGGTGTGAGTATGCATGCATAAAAATGACTGTAGAATCTTGGGATTCGTCCCTTTGTTTTAAAAAACTTCAAAATTCTGCATGAACCAAATGCGTCAATACTTACTTCGTTTCAAAAGACAGTAGTATGTGTATTTGTGGATTTAGCACAAAGACCAATATTATTGCTAAAGGACCTCGAAATTCTGCCTACATCATATGTCACGAGAATGCATAAGATTGTGGAATTTTGTGGGCTACGCCTACACAAAAGATGTTTCTATAATATTAGAAACCAGAACCATAGGTGTATTTTATTTACATAACTTAAATTTTAGATTATATGCATTCTTTTAAATATAAAGGGAGTATGAAATGTAAAAAAACCCACATTTGCTATGAGTTTTATGAATTACTCCCTTCGTACCAAACTAATTGCAATGCTAGGACCAGATAAAGTAACCAATAAGAGTTGAGAAATTACAAAAATAACCCTATAGATGTCAGCAACAATCTCTCTTCAAAAACTCCCTTGCCTCTCGTCCTATCTCCGCGTTAGGAACGAAGAGGGAGCTGGGTGCACTATGAGGAGTTTTCTAGAGAGGCCATCTGTGTGATTTGCTGTTGCCAATTATTTATTTTTTTTATCAAGAAACCGAAGAGGTTGAAGATATTTTGATCGGAGATGAGGGATAGTGCCATCCGGTTACAGAGTGTGACCCACTAGTTGATACATAGATCTATTTACCTATTTGTGCCTTGTTTTCCGACAAAAATTGAACTCTAGACTGCAAATTTCTTAGGATGGAGGGAGTAGATGTACAATATCATTGTTCAAGTACGGAAATTCTCAAAGAGCAGACACGGAATTTCTTTCTTTTTTTTTTTGCTACTGAAACCTTAGGATTTGGAATGAATCTTCACCACAGCCACATTAAAAAAGATTGCTTGGCTTCAGCAAGTGTTAGCCTAGCCGCAACATGTTCGTTTTACCAATAAGCATTTATTTTTCAGCCACACAAATAATATTTTTTTATAATAAATCAGCACGAAACAAAATCAACTCATATTTTCAGTTTAAACGAATGAGTTAATTAACGAATTTTACTCTAAAAGCAAGGTAAACATTGTATTCATGGACTATGGTCGATCTAGGCAACACAGCTCACATGTGCTAGCAAAGAATCCACCAAATCTAAGCATTGGCCCTGTTTAGATCCCAAGGCTAGAGCTAGTTTGACCTAGTTTGAACTCAACTAGATCAAAAGTATCCAAACAAGAGGGCTAGAGTGAGTTATTTGCAACTAGCCCACCCAAAAAACTAGCCCCTCCAAGAGGTGATTATTTGGGCTAGTTCAGGTGGGGACCATGCTTTTCCCTCACATCTAGCCACACTATGGTCCACACAAATGATTGGAAAAGTATTTTTTTTACCAATCTAACCCTTGAATCCAAACAACACTTGAGTTAGACCTAGTTGAGGGCTAGTTTGCAGCTAAAAACTAACTCTAACCTCTAACACAGCTAGAGGATCAAACAGGACCATTGTCCTAAGGATCCACTGTGGGTGTGTTTGGTTTGAGGACAAGGGTGGATAGCATATGGTTATCCATGGATTTTGGGATATGGATATCCATGTTATTTGTTTGGTTGGATGGATATGATGAACTATTTTTCTATTTGGTTGGATGGATGAGATTGCCTGAGATGAGAATACCTGACTAATTATATCTATTATTTAGAAATAATAACAACTAATTACAATCTAATAAATATACATCTTGTCATTATAATAACTAATTTAAAATAAAATATGTTAATTAGCACTAAACTACTCTAATTGTCACCTAAACATGTGCTAATCAATATGTGGATATACTCATCCGCCAGATTTCTAAGGACCAGGATATCCAGTATCTACACAGAATATTCCCTATCATGGATATCCAGATTTAGTTGATCCATACAACCAAACACCCTGTGTTCAGAAATATCTATGTCCCATCCAACCAAACACACCTGTTTTCACCGTCAGTATGGCCTCATGCGGGTGAGGGTAGTATGGCCTCGTGAGGGTGAGGGTACCTCCGGGCATTTCTCGTCGTAGGATTGGACCTTTCTACTCGAAACGTGACGTGACGTCGTGATGCGCTGCTGGCCGGGACTTGTCGCGGGCACACACAGACACGGTGACAATGGCTGACTGCACGCACGCACGCGCACTGGCCACTGAGCTTGGCCTGTCCCTGACGGCTGACGTGACGCGAACGTGTCACGAACCTAACCGGACCCATCCATCCATGTTACTATCTCGCACTCACGGTCACGGCTCATTGACTCGCCGAGAAAAAACAATAATCTCGCACTGGGCTTGCTCTGAGCCTGCTCAGCGACGACGACGTGCGTACTCGTATGAAAAGTGTGGTAGCAGTATGTACACGCGTGCCCTCTGGGCTTTTACTCCACTCTCTGCTGTCGCCATCACGCGCTCGGTGCGCCTACTCCTACAGACGAGGAATTGAATCGGTTCGTGGTTGTCCGTGCGCCCGGAGTGACTTTAGCCGGAAGCGAGAGGAAGCGAGAGGCATGCGGTGTAGGAGTACGAGTAGTCCGACCGAATGAACAGGGCCAAATCAAGGCAATACGTGTGGCTACTTGCAAGACGCATGACGGCATATAATTTTAAACTTATCCCTTAATACCAGAATAAGTACTTTGTCCAGGTCGGTAAAAAATATCGTTTTCAACAAGGTTTGAGTCAAACATTAAAAATATAAATCATGAATAACTTTTAAGTTGTGAATTCGTAAATGTGAAAACCATCACTACTACATAAAACTTATCCGAGGTGGACATATTTGATTTACCGAGACGGGCATCACAACCGCCTCGGACAAAAGGTCGTGGTAAATCAGATCTTTATCGAGGCTGTTGAGATGCCCACTTCGGTTAATCAAATAAAAAAAGAAAAAAACTAGAGCCCAGCCCTAACCAGGCCTAGATCTGGGCCTCGCGCCATCGCTCTAGGTGCCACCGTGCTCCACCTCATCGGATCTGGGCGCCACCGTGCTCCACCTCCACCCCACTACTTGTAACAGAACCTCCTAAACTATATAGCCCAGATACACCTGTCAGTATCCCTAAGACCTCCGACAACAGTGCATGTGACCCAAATAACTTAAAAAGATCTGCCGGGTTAGCACGAAAACCCATATCTTCGACAGGATCCTATTGCGAAGCCATTACAGAATTATAACTATTCATGCAAAATATACATCAGAATAAAAGTGCGGAAGTCTTACATGACTTTAGATTACAGACCAGTTGTTTCAAACTTAAACAAATGTAGGATTATTACAAACCATACATAAGTAGTAGTGGTAGTGGAGTAGCTCATACACAATAATATAAATATATTACATTAATAACCCTGCCTAAGGGTCTATGCTTTTACCCATCATCTTCATCAACATGGAAGACCGTCATGCAACACGGTCCAAAGCGCATCTGTTCCGGTTGCTCTCCTGGAACAGGGGGTGAACAAACCTTGAGTACACGGGGATACTCCGCAAGACTTACCCGACAAAGTGGGGAGAAGACTCAGAAATGTAGGCTGAGGGGGAATCAAGGTGAGGCTTTAGCAAGAATCAAGTCTTTTGCGGAGAAGCTCTCTAATCTTGAGTCTTATTTTTAATATTTTATCTCAATATTAATCAAATATTTTATCTCAATATTAATCATTAGACCTGAATCTAGACTGATTCATATATGTTATCCACATTCTCATTCTTTTCCTCATTCTCATTACATTTCATCTCATTAAACTACGATGTAGGTTAGTTGATCGAGTCTCTATAACCGAGGAGTAACGACGATTCGAATCGATTATACCCAGCTGGGGATCCCTAATCGCACTGCATATGTAGCACCTAAGCTTGCATATGCCAACCCCGTCTACCACGGCTCCTCCAAAACCTGAACTGGTCCTACGCCACCCGAGAGATAGTACTCCTCCAATCCATCCCAAGTCCACGAGGGTACACGCTACTCTCGCTATCTCTCCACTTTCAGTGCGCGGTTGACGGTTCAAGTAGTAGAATCACCGGAACCAGGGCTTCCCGTAGTATGCTGTTAGTTGCAAGTCTCAACCAAGCAGGCCAACAACGGATAGTTCCTAAGCGAAACAGTCGGAGACACTACCTTGAGACTCCTTTCTCAATGCAAGTCGTCCGACCGATCTTAAATTCAATATAATCTATCATAATTCATCAATATATATCATCATATCTCAGAAAATAGCATTTTATGAAATGTTAACTAATTAAGCAGGGCTAAACATTTTTCAAGCATTTTCATTTAAATCAGGGTTCAAGAATGATATTTGAGTAATCAAGGCGGGTAATGCAGCAATTAGGTCATCACTCAACTCCTAATAACCAAATACAACAATTTAACTCAAGGTGATAAAATTTGTAAATCACGAGAAAGGGTTTAAATGCACCGGGGCTTGCCTTGTGTTGCAGGAAGCGAAGGGTCTGGATCTGTACCACAAATATCGAAACCCTACTGGAATTCTGGAGTAACCTACTTAGCAATAGACTCAACTTTCACTTCCTCGTTTTCGGCAACTACACGTAGAATAATGATGCATGCTTAACATGATGCGGAATGGCACGAATTGAAAATATAGAGCAAACATTTAACTAACAACCTTGAGTACAACTTTCCTTTATGATAAAGTTACAAATCAAACTTCACTAAGCAAGGTGGTGGTTGCATAATTGATTTATTAACCATTTTAACAATCGTTGAAAGCCACTGCACAACTGTTAAGCTACTACTAGGAAGTTCATGAGCAACTCAACCTATATCATCTAAAGTGATGAGGATCACTATAGTGAATGACCCACGGTCAACACACAATCAAAACGTCACACAACACTTAACGGGATTAGGGTTTCTATTCATTTTATTAATCAATTAATAGAGCATAAAATAATAAATAAATAAACCATCTCTATTTGAGTCTAAACTTTTTCTACAGATAGATCTTAGCCTAAAACCGTACTAAAATAAATTTCATGATTTTTGGATAAACATAGAATTTTTCAAAATCCATCAAATTTGCCTTTATTTATTAAAAGACATATTTTTAGTTCTTGCAGAAAGTACTAAAAATCATTATTTTATATTTTTCATGTATTTAGTATATAACAGAGAGTCTTCACAATTAATTTAAAAGTTTTTAGTGCAATAGATATATTCATACAATAATAACAAAGTGTGGCACTATTTATATTTTAGAAAATTGGAAAAACTAATTTAACTCACGAGAAAATGAAAAATCCCATTTCAGATCGAGTTGGCCCATGAAGGGACAGGTCAGCCTAGTCGGCCTCCCGTGCGCGCCTTGGCATCTTTGCAGAAAAGCCCTCGAGATTTCTCCCTCTCAACACGAGGTCCAAAGTGCACTATTTATATGAGTCATAGGGTTTGCATAGAGCCCCGTGGACTTCATCGAATTCAAGGTTTTAGGTCCCTCTCTCCCACTCACATGTTGACCGACGGCCCACCGATCCTTGACCGCGCATAACTCGATGCCGGAGAGCAAACTGGCGACGGCGAGGGCACAACCGTTCCCCTGAGTCTCCCGTGAACCTATTGGAGCTAGCTATTTGGGTGGGTTAGGGTTAGGTTTATACCTAGCCGTGACCATGGCGGCACGGTGGCACTCGGTGATGGTGTTCCGGTGACTAGGAACTGGTAGCGTTTAAATAAACGGAATAGGAGTGATTAGAGGCTCACCGTGATTCTAAATCGTCAACTAGGTTGCGGCAGAAGTGGCGTAGAACACCGAGTTCGATGTCGAGCAGATCCGCGGCAGCGTTCTCTAGTGGCGAAAGGTTCATTCTGGTGACCCTATGACTCTAAACACGAAACCATCGGGCACATGAGCATCACGGGAAAACCTAGAGTCTATAACGTGCAAACTGTGTGGGGAGGAGCTAGATCACCGCAGCAAGCTGTCCATGTCGAGGTGGCCTGCTGCGGCGCTCTGATCAGAGCCGAGGATGACGAGGGCCGTTGTGGCACGCTTAAGCTGTTAGAGTCGGTGTGGGTGGATCAGAAGGGTGCGCCAGGAGGTGGCTAGCCTATGGGAAAACAGAATTGGAAAGTGGAGTAGTGAGGACGCCGAATTTCGCCGCAGACAGAAAAAGGTCGCCGGCGAGCCGAGAAGGAGAGGAAGAAGAAAATGGTGACCCCGTCGGCTTATATAGGGCAGGGGATGGCTCGGCGGTGTAGCTGGGGACCCCACGGACTCGTCCTCTTCGACATGGGTGTTGACATGTACTAACGTCGCCAAAAATAACTATATAACTTTTACTACTAGAGACGAGATTAGAAATGTATGGTAATTAATTAACTAGTTATTAACAACTAGCCACCTATCTATCACTAACATTCTTAGGCATGAACTAGGTTGTCATTCCTAATTATATATGCTAAGAATAAATAAAGGTTTCATATATTATTCAATGTGACTAGGCAGAAATATATAGATATGAACTAAGAACAATTCTGCAAGTGGATAGATAATTATACCATTGTAGCATTTTACCTAGAGTCTACCAGGTTGTCGATTTATATTAATACCACTAGGAAGGACTGGATAAACTTTAATCTATTATATTGATAACAACTATATATAATGAACAAGCGGTGTTACCGATGTCATTTACTCTGCTCATAACAGGTAGAGGTCACAAGATAATAAAAATAAATAAAGGTCATAAGTATGATTAAGCATCATAAATAAACTGATAAACATCAAAGCACTTTCTAGTCACAGTAATAGCTAGCCAATGAATAAACTAAGGAATTAATATCTAAGGTAATTCTATAACTACGTCAATGAATAACTCTAATTAGTGCAATTACATCTAGCAATCATTGTTAGATTAGTCTTATATCATGATCACATGCAAAGGGCATCATTTAGGAAGGATGTGAAACAGAGTCATCACCCAACTTCGCGACCGTGCCTGCTTGCCTACATACGGGGGGGGTGGACTACAGAGCAATCAACGTAGCTGTCACCTACGCGAACTACCACACGACCCAGCATATCAGGGTGCATTCACAGATAAACAGAATATCTAAACACCACGTCTACATATTGTTCATCATCTATCCATCGATCGTATGGATAAACGCTATACGAGCAATTACATGAATTCAATAAGATCAAACCAACTATACTAGACATATAATCAAGATAGACAATGACTATTGTAATCAAGAACATATAAACTATTGAGAACAATGTTTCCTTAATCATAATGAAGAATACAATAATAGAAAAATGTTGGTATAAATTAATTGCACTCTACTAAATATTATTATGATCAGATTATCCGCAAGCGCACAGATGTAATACCGATGTAGCACTTCACCTGGAGGTTTTAAATATCGAATCCACAAAGAACAGTAGGTGATAATGACCAAGCTGATGAACTTAACCCTACAATTAGGCTAGATAATATCGAGAAAGAGAAAATAGCTAATGATTATCCAGTTCCAACAACCGGTAAACTTTGAATAATATCATTCTAACTGGTGAGTGAAATGAATAAGAGTGGAAATCAGAGTTCCCTCCTACCAAACACTTATACACCTATCGATCCTATCAACGGGAAGTGGACTACAGAGCAATCAACGTAGCTGTCACCTACGTGAACTACCACTATCCGGCCAATCAGGGGACATTCACAAGTAAACCTAGCCTAGGCACCACGCCTACACTACAAAATACTACTTCAATCAAGTAATGACCAAGATCAAAGCACTCAATATGAGTTGCAAACTTAAGAACGAATAAGAACAAATGCTTACTTGAGTTAGAAGTTGAATACAAAAGTACCTCAGAACACATCTCCGGGCGAGGAAGCTGAATCCAGAAGAATACAGCTACGAAGAAGCGCCGACAGGCCGGAACTCCTCTGAATCTCTACTCCTCTACTCTATCTCTCTATTTCTCTAAACAAGACAAGATCTAAAAGAACTAGTCTCTCCTAATTGCTACATCTAACCCTAACTGGAGATATTGAATTTAAGCTCAGGAATAGGGATTGCCTCCAGGGGGGTCTGCCCCTTTATTTATAGTCCGGTGGGATGAATACGCGCCGTTGGATCAAACAGACTTAACGTGGGGTCGAGATGACTCCTCAAAGGCGGTGGAGGAAGACTCCGGAAGCCGAGGGCCAAAACCCTAATGGTGGGGCTGGCCGGCCCCACCCTGGCGCCGGCCGGCGCCCCACTTTGGCGGTTCGGGCCGAATTTCGTCATGTTGTCTTCTTGGGCCTCCTGCAGTCCAATGGTGCATGTGTTGCCGCAGATTTTGGTTCCAAACTCTGAATATAGCAAATGATAGGTCCGTTTCGATCGTCTCGACAAGCCCGTCGCAATGGTGCAGTCCAATTGCTTATTTAAGATACTTTATTGATGGAAAATTGTATATTCCTATAATACAAGTGAGAACACCAAAACTCATGGAACTTGTTAGAATCAAAACCTATAACTATGCTTTGTGATTCATTTTGTGTTAAATCATGTTATAGTTGACGGTTATTTTTAGTACTTAACGACCGTCAACAATACCCCCAAGCTTACCCTTTGCCTGTCCTTTGGCAAACAAACTAAGCCTAATTGCTAATAAACTTGGATCAGGAGTTGCTACAATGCTTCATGCCTTCCAAGTACACATGCTTTCAAACAGAAATTCTCCTCCGGATTAGACAAAACTGCTCTAACTTTCAAACTTACCCATTGTACCTTTTAACTATGGAGCTTCTCAGCTTTTGCATAAGTCTTGAGCAATCGAAAGATAGAACAATCAAGTTAAGCACTATGTCTCAAATTCTTTACAGTACCAATATTCCGGAGTTTTGCAAGTTTTCGAAATAAAACTCAGAGCTTAATTGTATGACACCCTTCAAGTCTCTTAGTATATTTGGTATTTATGGATCTCAATGAGGTATTAATGATGTTATGCCTTCCTACAACTAAGGATTATAGTGGAGCTTATAGGAGTGGCAATAACAAGGATGAGCATACTTGCAATTCATATACTGTAAAGTCAAACAATGGATCCACAGAGAGTCAAGTCATACAATCAAACTAAGATGTGCATGTGTATAGAATATGGTGGATGGGTGTATATAAGGTGGCTAATCCTAATTCTACTTTTGCCCTTTGAAGATGACTCACTCTCCTTTTTGGAATTTAGAACTTTCACGGGAAAATATGGGCTATCTTTATTTTCTTTTTCTTCTTTTCTTTCTCTCTCTCTTTTTTTTAGGGAGACGGGCATCTCAGTACCCATTGTTTTAATTGCTGGGTCACTTGTCCATCTTTTACTCTCTTTTCTTTTTTTCAATACTTTTGCATAGCCACATGCATCCTTTGAATATAAATAATTGGAGAGATAATGATAAGAACTTAGAGCAATTAAACAGGAGCTGTCCTATAGGGTATATTTTTGGGTGTTTACTCCCAGTGTAGGAGAAAAATATTTTTAAGGTGGATCTAGATGGAAGTGGAAAATGATTGCGCTTACTCCCAAAGTAGGAGTAATGCATATGTGGGTGGAGTGTGTAAGTGATCTTGATTTTAAAAGCATGACAAGACTCTCATAAGGTATACAACAAAGATTGATTAAACTCAATGCAAAGCAAGTAGCATAAATGTGCAAAGGTTTTCCTATCTCTAAATGTATCATATATGGCTTTGTTAGGAATTTACACTTTGTCATACAAGAGCTCATCATGTAAGATTTTAAATTTTAAAATAAATCTTCAGAACTTAGTATTACTAGGAATAAGATAAATAGCAGCTCAACCTTCATGTATCATATCAATCAATCACCTAGACTTAGCTCAAGCATATGCCTCCACAAGTTTCGGGTTTAGAGTAAATTCTTAAGTAAAACAGTAGTATCCAAAACTCGGGAGAATTTAAGGTTGAAAACTAGACACTTGAAAGGAATTAGAAACTATTCATCATCTCCAAGATAAAATTTTAATGTTCTCCAGTTTTTTATTTGACTCTAACCTACACTGACTATAGACACACCCTAAGATCACTCTAATATATAACTAAGTTTTTATTTGGTTTTCAAATTTTATCTTACTAGCTAAATCACGCGAAAAAACGATATGGTACAATATTAATAAGGTGAGAAACTTATACTTAGCTGGATTTTAAATGGAGGGTGCCCTCCCCCAAGCTGGATGTTTGACAGGGTCTTTGATGTTGCAAATTGAGTGATCCTTCTGGGAGCAGGTGTATCGGCAATATAAGGGCGTCGGGTTGACTAGCTCTTTGATCTTGTATTTTCCTGTAAAACTCAATTGCCAACAAAAATACCAAATCTCATGGAGGGGGTTAGGTTTAGTACCACTCCATGGTAAGTGATTGATTTTATATTTCTAACAGAAGTTTCCTAATTGGGTGGACCTTCATGTGCCCATATATTTTTTAGGTTTTTATAAAAAGTGTGGACCTTCATGTGCCCACATATTTTTGGTATTTTTAGATATTCCTATGATACTATTGTGAACCTTCATGTGCTCACATATTTTTGGTATTTTATGACTTTATAAAACAGACTCGATAATCGCATAGGTATAGTTACCTAATAACTAGGGGATGCTCCTCCCCCAAGCTAGATGTTTGCAATACTTGGTGTTGATGATCTTTTAGAGCAAGCTTGTCAGCAACAGTCCTAGTGGGCTCCACCGATGGACTCACTCCTCAGTCATAGTGTCATTCCTGCAGAATTATACTCCAACAAGAAAACCGAAACTCGAGGCTCGAATTTAATAAGAGGTTAGCGATCAACCAATAAGTAATTGATTATTCTTTTGAGTTGATTTTAAATTGATAGGTTCTAGCAGGATTCTTTTTAGGATTTTCTGATTTTATTTTGCAGAAAAGTAAATATGTATGCATGATGTATATTTTATTTTTATGCCACCACTGAAAATATTTATTCTCATGGAGCTTAGGATTTTCATAATGCAAGAAAGTAAATACAGATGCTATTATCATTTTTTATGCCACCACAGTAAATACTCTACAGGGTTACCATAAGTTTATTCACGTGGGGCTTTAATATTTTATGATGCAGTAAATAAGACAATAAAGATTTTCTTTTTTTTTCTTTTTCAGTTTTGATATGCATAAAGATGAATATGCTAAAGTGAAATTACTAGTGCAGACAGAAATACTGATTAATTATATAATTACCATATTACCTTATGGCAAGGGTGCGGAATTTAAAGTCTACCGATGTAATACCCCGGGTATTACGGATTAATTAATCTGCCATGTCATCATGTTCAAATATTAATCATTTGCATATGATTGTGCTTAGGATCCTAGATTGGTTTGAATTAAGATGGTGTTTGATTGTGGAATTAAATCCCTTAATAATAGAATTGAAATTTGCTTTTATAGGCTCAAAAACCTAGTTCAAAATCTAAAAGGGATTTGGAGATAGTCCCTTAATAAAAGTTTTAGATCTTTTAAAATGGAACAACTTTTATTTTTAGAGATTTCAAAGTTCTGTGGTGGAAATTCAAATTTATTTCAAAACAATGATTTAAAACTTAGTTTTGGATTGTCATTTCAAAAATTATTTGGAATCTGGCAAAACTTCATAAATATAAGTTGTAAAGCTCATTGAGTAGAACAACTTTTATTTTGGCAATTTTTCAAGTTGTTGAGAAAATTTAAAAGTAATTTTGAAAATACAGTTTGAAATTTAAAACTCTAGTTTACCCCTTTTTCTGTAGTTTCAAAAATATTTCGAATTTGAATTTAGTTCCAAAAGCAAAGTTGTTCAGAATTTCAAACCCTACAACTTTTGTTTTTGCAGTTTTTCATGTTCGTATGCAAAATGAGTCGAATTTGGTCAAAAACCGACAGCCCCCTAGGGAATAGTGCTACAGTGTTTCGCCCCCTCGCCCTGTTCGTCAACAGCGCCGGCAACGGCCGTGCCGGCCGGGCGCGCGCGGCTGCCGTGCCGCCCGGGATCTTGCTCCCGGTCGTCGTTTGAAGACGATACGCGTGCGCCGCGACGCTCTGACCCTGTCCCCCTCTTCCCCGGCCTTCAAAAGGGCGACGAGGCCCTCCCCTCTCCATTTTCTTCCCTCCCGTCACCGTCGAACTCCACTCGGTGCTCGGCAAAATTCGTCGCCACCGAGCCTTCACAACCCTCTCCATCTCGCTCGCAGCTAGCTAGCTTCCTTGCGCGTCGCCTGCGTCCATCGGTGGGAGCTGTAGAGCTTCGTAACCACCGGAACGCCGGTGTCTTCTTCGCGGGCGGGCAGAGCGCCGCCGCGAGCTCCGCCGTCGTCTCGAGCTAGTTTGGGTAAGCTCTGGGCCTCGGGTTGTTGCGCAACGTGATCTCCGTGACCCCTTGAACCTTACTCTTGCGTCGGTGTACTCTCTGGTTCCCTAGGTTCGCCGGAACGCGTGTTCGCCGTTGTGCCGAGCCGCCGGGATCCGCCGCCGTCGCCAAGTCGCCTTCTCCGAACCACCTCCGTCTCCACCGACCCGTCAGCCAGCTTCGTGGTGAGCCCCAGATGCTCGCGCACCTTTTCCCCCTCTCTTTACCGGCTTGTGCTCGCCGGCGACGTGCTCGCCGCCGCCACCGAGCCGCCGCGTCCGTGTCTCCAGGTGCTGTGCGCCTTGGATCTCGTCGTGTCTTAGCTTGGTAGACTCGCCTTGGAGTGTAGAGTCCGTCAGTGCCCTCGGTTTCGTCCCTCGGCTCACCGTCGGCGAGCTAGGGGCGGCGGACCGCCGGCGCTCTCGCCTCTGTCAAAACAGAGGAGAGGCCAGGGGCCTCGGGTTAGAAGGTAGGTCTTTCCAGGGGGTTAAGTGCAAATCCCGTGACTCATGTGAATAGTATAGATCGGACCGCGGGTTGATTTCCGATTTCTCCAAGGTCTCTTTTGCTAAATCGCCGGCGCCGGGTGCGGGCAGGCCGAGTGGGCCGGCTCGCTTTGGTCATGGGCCGTAGTGGGCTGGTTTGGCCTTTTCTTTTTCCAGTAAATTTCAAAATGCTTTTCATTTATATATTCATATGAATAGTACTGAAGTTTATTTATTTCATATGATTAAATCTGTTGAATGGAAAAATGTGAGAATAATTGTGTATGCTCTCTGAAGTATGTAGTAATTGTTAAAAATATAAGATAGGGTGTTCCAGTGCCTTTAATCTGCTGTATAAATCAGTGAAGTAATTAATAAATGCAAGTTTGTGTAATTTTAATTAATTCTCTGTAAATCCAAAAATCATGAAATTTATTGTGGCTCTGTTTGGTGATAAAACCTAGCTGTTGGTAAAGTTTGGTTGCAATTGAAGTTAGTTTGGTCAATTAATAAATATATGTGAAATTAGGGATTAATAAAGTAAATAGAAAAATGAATTTAGGTTTGTTGTGTGAATTTTTGGATTGAATGAAGACCAAGGATCTTTCACTGTGTGATCCTTGGCAATTTGAGAACTTAGTGCTTGGTAGTAGTCATAAAGCTGTGCAGCGGCTTTCTATGACTGTTAAAATAGGTTTTAACAATAAAACGTGAAATACCGATTTACTTTAGGAAATCTCGTTTACAATTTTTCCGTGAAGGAAAGTTGTACTCAAGGTTTTAAATAATTTATTAATGCATCTGTGTGTTTGTCATCTGCACCTTGTAAGCATACATCATTGCACTCGTGTAGTGTCTGCGAGCGAGGAGGTCAAACTTGAGCCGACCGTTGAAGAGGTGATTCCCGAGGTGACCCAAGTCTTCGACGTTCCCAAGACTGACACCGCACCGACCCTCTTCGCAATCCAAGGCAAGCCCCGGTGCATTCAGCCCCTCTATTACAAAATATGTATAATTCGAGTTAATCTACTGCATTAGGTTGATAGGAGTTGATTGTCACCTATCCAGATGCATTGTCTCAAATAAATACCCTGAAACCTGATTTAAATAAAATGGTTTGAGAAATGCTTAGGCATGCTTAATGAACTTAGCTTTGCATAAAAGAAAAACTATTTTCTGTGCCATGACTATACTTATACTTTGATTGGTGAAGAACTTGTTATCCGCTGGTCGATGTGTATTTGGGTTGGAGTCCCAATGCATGGTCGCTTTCGGAATAGTTTGGAACTGGTCGATGTCTTTGGAAACGTGTTTCGTTGGGTGGCCAGCTCATGGGGCGGCGTTCCCTATGTCTCACTCACCCGACAGGCACGATAATAAAAACTGTCGGGTAGTCTTGTACTTGGGTTAGAGTCCCAATGCAGGATTGACGGCAGGAAGGAAGTAGGGACCGTTCGTTGTAGGTCTGCTGTGATCATGATGAACAGCCTAGCCACATACCAATGCGGAAAGCCTAGAGTTCGGTGACGCTATTGCTGGAACCGACAACCACGCACTGGGAGTGGAGAGATGGCGAGAGTAGCTTATACCCACGTGGCCGGCGTGCCTGGATAGGAGTGGAGTACTGTGCTCTCGGGTGGCGCAGGACCGGTTCCGGGATAGCAAAGCCGTGACAACGGGTTGGTATATGTATGCCGGCGTGCTGCATATGCAGTGTGGTTAGAATCCCCAGCTGGGTACTTTCTGGATTCGAATCGACGTGCTCCTCGGTTATGGAGACTTGATCCTCACACTCTACACCGAAAAGTGGTTCTCAACTAGGTGTTTTCTGAATGAATAAAGTAATTGGAAGAATGATGATACATGAGTCTGAATATTGGAGCTATAAATATGATTATAATAATGACAAAATAAAATATGGAACAGGATAGATTGCTTTTCTGCAAACTCCTTACCTTCTGCTAGCCTTACCCACAGCCTTACATTCCTAAGTCTCATCTTACACCTTTAGTCGGGTAAGTCTTGCGGAGTACCCCAAGTACTCAGGGTTTGTTAACCCCTGTTGCAGGAGGACCGCCGCCGGAGGTCTGTCTCGCCCCTTGCTGTGTGACTGTGGTCGAGGAAGGCAGCGATGATGAGTGAAGTGGAACCCGTGGGCAGGGTTCAAGTTATCTTATCTAGTATTGTGTAACTATTCCACTGATACTGCTATGTCCTCTGGTCTGTAATAACTATATTTGAATCCTATTTGAACAACCGGTTTGTAATCTAAATGTTATGTAATCTTCCGCACTGTTACTCTGATGTATTTTATTATGAAATGTTGTAATCCTGTGATGATTCTGCAATGGTGATCCTGTCGGAAAAAAAAGGGGGCGCTGATGTAGCCCGACAGACCTGTCTCGATCATTTGGGACACGGGCCCGGCTGTCAGAGGTCATTAGTGACAATGACAGGTGCCTGTGGGCCAGGTGATTTAGCCGGTTCTGTTACAACCGACAGGACTTTTTCTTCCACTCTTGTGTATCTCTCCGTCTGAGAGATGGAGGTCTTGATGGTTGCACCTCTGGTGATGGTGATGTCATTTTTATTCTTTGCTTGGCCAGCAGGTTGAAGTAGAGCTTTAATAGTGAAACTGGCAGTATCTTGCTTAGTGTGCATGTTCATAAGACTTCCACTTGTGAAATTTTGGGAATTGACAAACTTTGCTCGAAGTGTTGTCCTGCTTGCAAAACCAAGGTAGAGATCAAGTGCATGGGCTCTGCTGGTGGAAAAACACCAATAGAACCAAATCTATCTCTTTATTTTCTCTATCCTTAGGCACATGGAACAATACGAAATTGACGTTGCATAATTTGTTTACTTATGACATGAGTGGTAAGATCAGAAGATTAAGCATTTATATTGCATTTAAGTTCATATAGCAGAAAAGATTTAAATTGCTTAACCAATGGAAGGGTTGTCTATCTCTACATAATATATAAATTTTCACATGAGTGTGACTATCATCTTCCAAAGATAGAATACAATGTTTTAGCACATTTGGTTAAGACTGAGATCAAAAGAATGGCGCCATGAACAATCTTAAAGGACAAAGCATGTTGAGTTAATTAGATTAATCAATTAAAGCTGTAACTCTAACATGTTTGTGTCTTTATTTATCTGCATACCAAGATCAAGAGGAGAATAGTGACCACTTACCTTAAAATATTACCTTCATTATAAGAGCGTGATGGCACTAAGTAATGAAGTGTAGATGACTGGTGGTCCTTTCCTTCTCTTGCATCTTGAGTTGTTCATAAGCATCTTGTCTCTTTATTGCTTATCCCCTTTGCCGTCTTTTGCTTCTTTGATCTTATGACACCTTGTCAGTCCATTCATTTTTATGCCTGCAACAGATTAGTGGACAACACATACCCCAAGGAATGTACAATTTTGGAACATAGGTTGTTTGTCCAGAATTTTATCATGTTCCATTGTATGCTACTAAGAAGATAGAGTTGATACTATGTTAGCATAGATCATGTTCTAAACTGGCATGGCTTGAGTTCAAGTAACTTGCAGCAGAAGATAAAGTGAAAGAATCATTAATACTCACAGTTCTTCCATCCATAATGAATGAGTTGTGTCTTCCTCTATAAAGTTATTGAAGTTTAGCATGTGCCCTGTCTTATCTCTGATTTGAATTTATCTCGTGACTTACCCAAATTAATCGTGAAAGTTTCCTGCACGGGTTAGTCCAACAAAATATCTAATGTCTACTACAGCATACGAGCGGCTCAAAAATCAATCTAGACACCACGTCTAATTTGACTTAGGAAGGCATTTTAACCTAAGCACCACGCTTAATTCAAAAAGCCTTTTGAAAATAAGATCACCACTCCTAAACTAAGCACCGTGCTTCACTTAAGAGATGTATGAAAGTACTTCAAAGCCTAAACATATACAATAGCAAATAAAGGTAGCATGAAAGTATTATAGAGCGTTATTCAAACCGAGATGAAAGAGCATGATTATTAATTAACAATTTGAACATGGATTAAAAGGGTAGAGACAACCAATATTAGCAACATAAGATTCTCTAAATAAGTCCATTCCCCTAAGCTTGAATTTCGCAAAGCAAAGTTAAGTTTAGATGGATTAATGTTGCATGATGATTGGTTGGACATACTTGATGATGTTATCCTTCTGCTTCAAGCCTGGAATGGTGAGTGACAAAAATAACCAAGGGAATATTTTTATAATTTTAATTTTATGCTCAATTCAAAAGGGCATTATAGTAAAATTAAAGGTGCAAGCCCAATTCATTTTTCAAGAGTGGTTATTTTAGGACACAAAGTCGTTCTTGGAAACCTTCTAATTATTGTACTTTGAGTTCATGGGGTGGTTTCCTCTAGAAGCACCAGCCTTTGTGCACGTATCTCAAGATTATAACGAGATCTACAATATTTATGATAAACATATGCATCTACAACCACCCTTTCAATAAATTTATGAACAGGTAGAATGAGGGGGTTGAGGATCTCGTGTGCGATAATGTTAGAGAGACCATATGATCCAGGGAGATTTCTTATATGAGCATGGATTCGATGAGGTGTTAATAAAATAATTCCCATGCTCATCGATATGTGCTCCCTTTTCAAACTCAAAGGGTGTTTCTTCATGGATGTCTATAGGCAACAAGTTTGACTCTATTATTTCATGTTTACGACATTCATTGGATGTTTTATTTTCTAGGATTTTCCATGGATTGGTGTCTCTATGTTTGGTCTCATCTAAGGCTTTCTCTAAACTTGGATTAGTTATGTTTATTACAGAAATTGATTAGGCTTCGTCCTCTTCCATCCATTCTTTGACAATAGCGTATGTGTTTCTAGTATGTTCTATGCATTCCTACCATTGTCGCAGCTCTTCTTGGTCATTCAAAAAATCTTCATGACTCCTATTCTTAGTCATTCCTGCCATTGTCGCAGCTCTTCTTGGTCATTCCAAAAGTCAATGATAAATGGTAAATGATAACTGAGTAAATGAGGTAAATGGTATTCTAGAGATAGAATATAGAGACTCACTAATGTAGAAAAGACAATCTCGAGATTCGGCTAAAATAAAGGAAACCTATGTAATTACTAAATACAAAGTCTACGAGTCTACGCCACATTACACATCTTCATCTATAGCGTAATCAACTCAGAAAACATCATAAGGAGCATCATCTAATGAGGATATTAAGACATAAGGGTCACCTCCTTCGCGCACCGTGCTCTGCTAGTCCTACGTACGGGGGGTGGACTACAGAGGAACCAACGCAACTGTCACCTACGCGGACTACCACATGACCCGGCACGTCAGGGTGCCTCCGTAGGTACACAATATATCTAGACACCACGTCTACATAATGTATACCACCTAACTCACTCGAGTACTGAATTAGGCGCTTTACGATCATACGACGAATAATCATCATCAATCACAACTATATCGAATATGCAACTAGAATAAACTAAGAACTGAATAAGTAGCAATATATTAAAATAAAACAAAGTCATAATGAGATACAAGATAAGATTAACGATCTCCAGACGAACGGATCTGGAATCCCGAGCGTAGCACCCAACTCTACTTGAACCTTGCTAGACGCCTTAAACTATGAACTTGAAGAACTAGAGTCCTATTTCTATTCTCTGGAAACCCTAACTTCTGTCTACTCTTGATGAATGAAGCAGGAGGAATTAATTGGTGCTCTGGGAGGGGGGGTCTGCCCCTTTATTTATAGCCCGATGGGATGAACGTGCGCCGTGGGAATCAAACCAACATGAACAAAGGGCCCAGATGACTCCAGAGAGGCGGTGGAAGAAGACTCCAGAAGGTAGGCCAAAACCCTAGCAAGGGGGCGCCGGTCGGCCCCACCCTGATGGGTCTCGGGCTCCGGTGCTTCGGGTGTGTTCCAGATGCTTTTAGTGTTCTCGTGATGATGTTTCCTTGGCGGTTAAGTTTCGTGGTAATTAAGCACTTTAATCCTTCTTTTAAGCCTTTCTGGAATAATCCCTGGAAAATACACAATTCACCAAAACTCGTGGAATTCGTCAGTAATAACCCCTATGCTTATATTATTGATCTTTCCTAGGCATTAGTTGATGGTATAAAATTGGTACTTAACGACCATCAACAATACCCCCAAGCTAAGTCTTTGCTAGTCCCTTAGCAAAGTTGACTTTGAAATAATTTATTTAGGGTTCCATAAAAATGTATAACTCCCAACAAATGCTTAAATAGTTTAAACAGAAATTCTTCTCCGGATTGAAATTCATTAATCCACCTTTTAAACTTATTCTTATTCTTTTCAATCATGGGGCTTTTAAACTAAGTCTTGAATAATTGAGAGACAGAATAATCAAGCAAGTACTAAGTCTTTCATCCTTTGTTTCAACTATTGCTCCAGAGAGAGATTTTTTTTTGGAATAAGTATATAGTTTTTATTTAGAAAATAATGAAAGCCTACTAATAAGATTGCAGAAGACTACTAAGCTTATACATCATGATTGAATGAGTGATTGTGATTAAATTTTATTTTTGAACTCCTATACATTATCCTCTTTTTTCTGTCTTCCTGAAAAGTGTGGGCCATTTCCCCAACAGATACTTTTTGTACCCATTTTTTTCTCTCAGGCAGGTATCTTTGCACCCATTGCTTTTCTCTCTCTTTTTTTGGGCACATACCCTTTGATATGGCATCTTTCAGGCTCATACTTCTTTGGTATGGCATCTTTTAATTTTATAAACCACACTTTCTGTTAGACTTCTAAGAGAGAGACTTGTGCATAGAGTGAAAACTTTTTGTGCATGTGAATTCAATCATGAATGTATAACAGAATAGTCTACTTAAATCATATTAGCAGAACAAATTATTATATTTGTTTTGATTTTGATTTTTGAAATGTCTGGAGCTTTAGGTGTCACTTAGGAAGAAATAAATAGCAACTCAAACCTTCTTATATCACATCCGTCAATTACTTAGAAAAGCTTATGTTACCCACTGATATCAAGTTTTAGAATAAATTTTCATGGCAGATAAAATTCATGCAATTCGTAGGAGAATTTAAATTTAAATACTAAGCTAATTGTAGGAAATTATATCTAAATATTTTAAATGTCTTTTTCATTTTTCTCTAGCTTCAAGTTCTAATTATTCTAAAGACAAATTGAATGCAAAATTTAAAAGAAACTTAATTATACAATCTATTATTATTTATTTTTGGATTTTCATTTTTTTAAGCAAGCAGAAATTTAAATGCAATAACTAAAGAAAGCGGTAAATAAATTTTTATTTGGTTTTCTTGTTATTTTTAGCAATATTGAAATTGACAGAATTAAAGACTGAATTAAATACTGAAATAAAAAGCATATATAAAGGCGAGAAGTACTCACCTAGCGGGGATCTCCCCTAAGCTGGATGTTACTCAGTAATGTGGTGGAGGTGGCGGCGGGTATCTCATCTGATGTATCAAATACTCTAATCCGCTCTGCGTTTGCTGCTGTCCCTGATGCATCTGATCTAGTCGTTGATCCGTGCTGTGCTGCCATTGTTCATGCTGGTAGAACCTGTCGTCGACCTGCTGCTGCCACTGCTCGTGCTGTTGCAGTGTGTCGCTTATTACGTTCTTGCCCCTGTTTAATATTAGTGAGACACATAGATAAAACTGGAAAATCATTAGCGGTAGTCGAAAAGTGCTTGCTCAGGCGGCCGATAGTAATTATCTTCTGATGGTGCGTGGAACGGATATGGTCCACCAGCGGTGAAATCCGTGTTCCCGCGTGTAGAAAAAGATGCTCGTCCTCTCTGAAAATCAGTTGCCCCCCAACCCGCTGCTGCTGCGGCTGCTGCCGATGGAGATTCTCCATACTGAAATGTGGGCTGTTCCTCCCATCCTGTATGTGCAGTCCATTACTGGCGTGGCTCCTACGTCGACACATGTTCACTAAAATTGACATAGTGGGAACAAGCATAAATCTCAGTGTATTTTTCAGTAGTATATTTTTGTTTTCTCTCAGGTTTCTTTGCAGTGATACTTTTTCAAAAATCATCTTTATCAAAGTCTTGGAGAGTTTCAGAAATATTGACTACACATTGATTATTAAATCCCAATGTTAAACTAACAGTTTTCTAAGAGAGGGTGGAAGGTTTATTAAACATTCTAAAATTAATCTCATCATCATCAAAGTCTGCTATATCGAATATGCAACTAGAATAAACTAAGAACTGAATAAGTAGCAATATATTAAAATAAAGTAAAGTCATAACGAGACACAAGATAATATTACCGATCTCCAGACGAACGGATCTGGAATCCCGAGCGTAGCGCCCAACTCTACTTGAACATTTCTAGACGCCTAAACTATGAACTTGAAGAACTAGAGCCCTATTTCTAATCTCTGGAAACCCTAACTTCTGTCTACTCTTGACGAATGAATCAGGAGGAATGAATTGGTGCTCTGGGAGGGGGGTCTGCCCCTTTATTTATAGCCCGGTGGAATGAACGTGCGCCGTGGGATCAAACTGACTTGAACATAGGGCCCAAATGACTCCAGTGAGGCGGTGGAAGAAGACCCCAGAAGGTGGGCCGAAACCCTAGCGGGGGCGCGGGCCGGCCCCACCCTGATGGGTCTCGGGCTCCGGTGCTTCGGGTGTATTGCAGATGCTTCTAGTGTTCTCGTGATGATGTTTCCTTGGCGGTTAAGTTTTGTGGTAATTAAGTACTTTAATCCTTCTTTTAAGCCTTTCTGGAATAATCCCTGGAAAATACACAATTCACCAAAACACGTGGAATTCGTCAGTAATAACCCCTCTGCTTCTATTATTGTTTCCCTAGGCATTAGTTGACGGTATAAAATTGGTACTTAACGACCGTCAACACGTTCCCCGGCAACGGCACCAGTAATGCTTGTTGGTATAAATTAACTGCACTCTACTAAATATAATTATTATCAGATTATCCACAAGCGCATAGATTTAATACCGATGTAGCACTTCACCCGGAGGTATTAAATATCAAATCCACAAGGAACAGTAGGTGATAATGACCAAGCCGATGAACTTAACCCTACAATTAGGCTAGATAATATCAAGAAAGAGGATATAGCTAATGATTCTCTAGTTCCAACAACCGGTAAGGTTTAAATAATATCGTTCTAACTTGGCAGCGAAATGAATAAGAGTGGAAATCAGAGTTCCCTCCTACCAAACAGTTATACACCTATCGATCCTATCAACGGGAAGTGGACTACAGAGGAATCAACGTAGCTATCACCTACGCAAACTACCACTATCCGGCCAATCAGGGGGCATTCACAAGTAAACCTAGCCTAGGCACCACGCCTACACTACGAAATACTACTTCAATCAAGTAATGACCAAGATCAAAGCACTCAATATGAGTTGCAAACTTAAGAATGAATAAGAACAAATGCTTATTTGAATTAGAAGTTGAATACAAAAGTACCTCAGAATGCAGCTTCGGGCGAGGAAGCTGAATCCAGAAGAATACAGCTACGAAGAAACGCTGACAGGCCGAAACTCCTCCGAATCTCTACTCCTCTACAATATCTCTCTACTTCTCTAAACAAGACTAGATCTAGAAGAACTAGTCTCTCCTAATTGCTATATCTAACCCTAACTGGAGATATTGAATTGAATCTCAGGAATAGGGGTTGCCTCCAGAGGGGTCTGCCTCTTTATTTATAGCCCGGTGGGATGAATACGCGCCGTTGGATCAAACCGACTTAACGTGGGGTCGAGATGACTT
The DNA here is from genome assembly GCA_038502445.1 of Eremochloa ophiuroides. Classification (NCBI taxonomy): domain Eukaryota; kingdom Viridiplantae; phylum Streptophyta; class Magnoliopsida; order Poales; family Poaceae; genus Eremochloa; species Eremochloa ophiuroides. The sequence continues at coordinate 45,175 of JAHLJS010000292.1, forward strand.
CTCAAAGGCGGTGGAGGAAGACTATAGAAGCCGAGGGCCAAAACCCTAATGGTGGGGCCGGCCGGCCCCACCCTGGCGCCGGCCGGCGCCCCACTGTGGCGGTTCGGGCCCAATTTCGTCGTGTTGTCTTCTTGGGCCTCCTGCAATCCAATGGTGCATTTGTTGCCGCAGTGTCGGGTACCAAAGTATGGGGTACCCAACTTCGATGCGAAAACATACATTCCGTACAAGGCCTGGACCAGATAAGGCCAGCGGAGGACCCACGAAGGCCGTGCCCATGGAGGCCCATGATGATGCATCTACGCAAACCTACCCTCGGGGAAGCGGCACCCTTGGGCACCAATTCTCCGATTCGCCCGAGCCTCCCCGAGAAAGCAGCACCCTCGGGCGCCAATTCTCCGATTCGCCCGAGCCTCGCTGAGAGAGCTCGGGAAAGCAGCACCCTCGGGTACCAATTCTCCGATTCGCCCGAGCTTCACCATCCCTCTCGAGCGCAATCTTTCAAAGGCATCCCATGCATAGTTGACGTCAGCAGAGCAATCTTGGACCGCAAGGGACCTCTCTGACTACTTTACAGGCGTAGTCCCATCGGATGGGACCCTCTACACAACAATGCCCCGAACGCTCACGTTCGCCGTACCAACTGCCCCATCTCCTCTGGCAGCCGATTTGACAGGTCGTCCTCCTCCCACGCCGCTACAGGGACAGTCAACCGTACGGCTCCCCGAGCTGACGAGGGGATTTGCCAACTACGACGGCGACCGCCATAGCCCGGCCACACGTGCGACACCAGGAAATGGGGGACGACGGTCGTCCGGCCAATCAGGGGGAATGGGCGAAGCCTTACTGACCGGTCTTGCCAGCCCCCTGGAATGTACCTCACAAGGAAAAAGAAGCACCCGAGGGAGGACACTCCCCCCGCTCTGTCCCATCAGACCCCCGATGGCACCAAGGCTTCCCGAGCCTCGGGGGCTTGTACCCAGAAGTCAGCCTATCTACTCGTTGCACTATGCAAGGACGGATACGACGGCATGACGTATCGCCATGCAGCCAACCATGACCAAGCACTGTGAGGGGCCTTGGAACTCACCAATGGAACAGTGGCGGATCAGCCGAATGACTAACGCCATGCCGCCGAGGCGCCAAGACGAAGGCATGGCTGACGATCGCCACCAGTCATCACCAACCCCTCCATGCCGAGTACTGTAACACAGGGCAATACGTGTAACTCTAGCCCTTCCCTTGTAACTATAAAAGGAAGAGCGTAGGCCAGCCTTAGGAGATCTCTCGACCACTCACACTCACAGCCACTCAACAACGAACAACAACAACAAGCAATCTGTACACACTTAGACACTCGTAAGGAACTTGGGAGCCCATCCCTCTCCCGCTCAGTTTGTAACCCCTACTACAAGGACATCAGTGCAAGGCAACATGACTCGATCCCACACTGGACGTAGGGCACTCATTGCCTGAACTAGTATAAATCTTGTGTCCCTCCTTGCACACCACTCGTAACCTCAACCGCAAAACACAAGTTTACTAGCCGGTGTTAGCACTCGCTAAAACTAGCACCGACAGTTGGCGCGCCAGGTAGGGGCCTTCGTATGTTGACTCAGGTTACGGATGGCAGACTCCTCGATAACGCTTCCTGCTGGCGCGGTGCTCCGGTTTGGGAGTCTTGAGGTCGTGGCCACCGGCCACGGGCTCGAGATGAACCTGCGCCCAACTGAGCCTCGCACCATCATCGTCCTAACTCCGGCCCATCAGGCGGCCGGGGAAAGGACCACGGCGACACTTCCTCCCGTCCCAGAGGACTGAGGGAGAATGCCACACGCCGCTTCTCGGCGCACCAGGAGGAGGAGGCGCAACCGCACCAATCTGCCCCTGGTCGCGGAAGGCGCGGCCAACCAGGTGCCCGCAGTAGGGGATGCCAACCTGGCGCCGGCCGCCACCCTGACACCTCCGGCGCCGGCAGCTGCACGCCCGTCAATCGCCCAAAGGCCGGGCGGGGGCGGGATCGCGGCATCAACAGGTCTCTCTCGCCGCCCTCAGGGAGACGGCGCCGCCATCTCTCTTTGGGCTCCAGAGCGCTATGGACGCCCACGTCCGCGCTCTGCGGCACGATCTGGTGGAGACACCTGTCCACCGCCTCGAGCGTCTAGATGACCTCGTGGGCGACCACGTGCCCTCCCCACCGTCTTCTCCCGAGAGCAGTCCCAGGGCATACGGCGGGGGAGAGACGGACTCCACTAACAGCCTCACTCCCCGAGAATACTCAGAGGAGTGGGATCGTCGCGGTTGGACCTCGCCGTCACGACAGGGCCTCAGCGACTGACAACGACGAGTTCTGGGCGAACGTGGACTTCACCGTCCACCTCGATTACTCAAGGGAAGAAGCCCCGAGCGTCACCACCGACTCCGACCAGTCCTACATCGACCCCACTCGAGAATGCTACCACTTGGTGCACCCCGAAAATGGACGGGTGGAGGACGTCCATTCAGGGGACGGCAATGACGTACCCCTCCCGCTTCAGCCACAGCACACCCCGCCTCCAGCGACTCCGCGGCCTGCGCGATCAGCTCCACCGCAGGACCCGGGGGCTGGGACATCTCGCCCCGCGCACCAGTCTCCGGAAGCTAGCGCAGCTCTGGAAACTCGAGGCGTGGATGGACGAGGACCGCCTACGCCTCACCCAGCTGCGAGCCGCGCTCGAGCGCGAGGAGCAGCAGGGCACCGGCGGAGCAGCTCGCCGCAGGGCCCAGGACGTTTAGGCTCGTATCGTCACCGATGATGGAGCCGGAACACCAGGAGCCCTGCCTCGAGCAAGCCGCAAGCTCACAGAGGCAGCAATGCTGCTCTGGGGCCTACCTGAGCCCACCACCGGGAAGGCACGGCAGCTCCGGAACCAGCTCAAGGACCTTCCTAGAGGATGCAGCCGTCCTCCAGGCCGAAAGTTCAGCGTCACGCCAGCGTGGCGCCGAAAGCCACCAACGTGGTGGCACGGCACGCCACGAGCGCGAGCCCTCGGTACATCCCAAGGTCCCGAGAGCCCCGTCGGTTCACCAACGGCTTGGCATGGGCGTCGACGTCCGAGCCATCCTTCAAGCCCGCGGTCGACGGAAGACCGACGGAGCTGCACGTGGCTACCATGTCCATCGGGGCGGGCGCTACGACTCGGACGAAGACCGTGAGCCCTCGCCCGAGCCCTCGGGTCCTCGCGTCTTCAGCGAGGTCATCTGGAGGGCCAGGTTCCTGCCCCGGTTCCGACAACAGGGAAACATAGCCAAATATTCGGGGGAAACCAACCCCGAACTATGGCTAGCGGATTATCGTCTTGCGTGCCAGCTTGGCGGTCCGCAGGATGATCTCATCATCATCCGCAACCTTCCCCTGTTCCTCGCCGACACTGCAAGAGCTTGGCTGGAACATCTTCCCCCGCGGATGATCTTTGACTGGAACGATCTAGTCAAGATCTTCGTAGGGAACTTTCAGGGCACGTACGTGCGCCCTTGGCAACTCCTGAGACCTTAGGAGCTACAAGCAGAAGCCGGGCGAGTCCCTCAGAGACTACATCCGGTGATTCTCCAAGGAGTACAATGAGCTTCCCCAGGTCACCGACTTCGACGTCGTCGGAGCATACGCTGTAGGAACTTCCTGTAAAGAGCTCGTTCATGAGCTGGGACGCCAGTCCCCCACTAGCATTTTCGAGCTCATGAAGATAGCAACCAGCTTCGCCTCGGGGGACGAGGCGGTGGGAGCCCTCTTCTTCGACCCAAAGGGCAAACGGAAGGAGGAGGCCCCCGACGGCACCTCTTCCCGGGGCCAAAACAACAAGAAAAGAAAGGGGAAGGGAAAGGCCCCCCTCCGCAGCTACCCGCTCATGGCAGCGACCGAACCCAAGAGGGAACGACCCCCTCGAGGCCGCTTTGACGAGATGCTTAGCAAGCCGTGCCCTTATCATCAGGGCCCGGTGCATCACACACTTGGGCAGTGTGTGATGCTCAAAAAGCATTATGGCCGGCAGGCGTTCCGGGATGCCACCGGCAAGAAGCCCACCGAGGACAAGGAGGACAGGGACGGGAAGGACGACGAGTTCACGCCCATCGACAAGTGCCTCATGATCTTCGGCGGGCCCGGGACCGCTCCCACGCCGCGCTAGCAAAAGCTCGAGGGTCGGGAGGTTTACTCCGTCGGACCAGTGACGCCACACTTTCTCGACTGGTCCCATGACGCCATCACCTTCAACCGGGACGATCACCCGGACTATGTCCCATCGCTGGGCGTTACCCGCTCGTTGTCGACCCCGTCGTCGGCAACACGAGGCTCTCCAAAGTCCTCATGGATGGAGGCAGCGGCCTCAACATTCTCTACGCTGAGACCCTTGACTTGATGGGGATCAGTCGTTTACTCCTCCGGGCCACAACGTCCCCGTTCCACGGGATAGTGCCCGGGACGAGCGTGCAACCCCGCGGGTAGATCAACCTGCCCGTCTACTTCGGGACTCCTGACAACTTCAGGAAGGAGACCCTCACCTTCGAAGTGGTAGGTTTCCATGGCACCTACCACGCCATTCTCGGAAGGCCATACTACGCCAAGTTCATGGCCATCCCGAACTACACCTACCTCAAGCTCAAGATGTCGGGGCCAAAGGTGGTGATCACCATTGGCACTTCCTATCAGCACGCGTACCACTGTGACGTCGAGTGTTGCGAGTACGCCAGTGCGCTGGTGGAGTCCGAGGCCCTTATCGCCTGACACCGAAAGGCTGGCTAAGGAGGTCCCCGACCCCAAAAAGGTCACGGGCACCTTTGAGCCCGCTGAGGGGGTGAAAGAGGTGCCCCTCTACCCGAGCTCTCCCGACGGCAAGGTGCTGAAAATCAGCGCCACCCTCGACCCGAAATAGGAGGCTGTGCTCGTCGACTTCCTCCACAAGCACACCGACGTGCTTGCTTGGAGTCCCTCAGATATGCCAGGCATACCAAGGAAGGTCGCCGAGCACTCCTTGGACATCCGGGCCGGGTCCAAGCCGGTGAAGCAGTGCCTGCGCCGATTCAGTCGAGGAGAAGCGCCGGGCCATCGGGGAGGAGGTGCAGAAGCTTTTGGCGGCCGGATTCATTAAGGAGGTCTTCCATCCAGGAGTGGTTTGCTAATCCTGTTTTGGTTAAAAAGAAAAATAGAAAATAGAGAATGTGTGTTGATTACACTAGTTTAAATAAAGCTTCTCCTAAGTATCCATTTCCATTACCTCGCATTGACCAAATAGTTGATTCCACTGCTGGCTGTGAGCGACTTTTCTTTCTTGATGCATATTCCGGTTACCATCAGATTCGTATGAAAGAATCCGACGAATTAGCGACTTCTTTCATGACTCCATTCGGCATATATTGTTACGTAACCATGCCATTTGGCCTCAAAAACACGGGCGCAACTTACCAGCGTTGCATACTCAAAGTTTTTGGGGACCTCATCGGGCGGACCGTTGAGGCGTACGTAGACGATATAGTGATAAAATCTAGGAAGGCCAGCGACTTAGTAGCCGGCCTAGAAAAGCCATTCGACTGCCTCAAGAAGAAAAATATAAAGCTAAACTCCGAGAAGTGCGTTTTCGGGGTCCTTCGGGGCATGCTCCTCGGGTTCATCGTTTCCGAGCGTGGCATCGAAGCCAACCCAGGAAAAGATATCGGCCATCACACAGATAGGTCAGATTCGGAACCTCAAGGGAGTGCAAAAGCTTACGGGGTGTCTCGTGGCCTTGAGTCGATTCATCTCGAGGCTTGGCGAAAAGGGACTTCCCTTATATCGGTTGCTAAAGAAAAATGAGCACTTTACCTGAACCACCGAGGCCCAGGAAGCCCTCGAAAGGCTTAAGGCTCTGCTTTCGAAAGCATCAGTCCTCGTGCCTCCTACAAAAGAGGAAAATCTCTTGCTATATGTCGCTGCTAGTAACCAAGTTGTAAACACAGCAATAGTCGTGGAATGGCAAGAAGAAGGGCACGTATTACCAGTACAGCGGCCGGTCTATTTTATCGGTGAAGTCTTGTCCGAGACCAAGACGCGCTACCCTCAGATCCAGAAGTTGGTGTACACAATCATTCTTGCCCGGTGCAAGTTGCAGCACTATTTTGAATCTCATCCCGTGACCGTGGTATCATCGTTTCCCCCTCGGGGAGGTGATCCAGAATCGGGAGACGACTGGGAGGATCGCTAAATGAGCTATCGAGCTCATGGGTGATGGCATCACCTACGCGCCACGCAAAGCCATTAAGTCCCAAGTGCTAGCGGGCTTCGTGGCATAGTGGACAGAGACGCAGCTACCTCCACTCCCGACCCAAGGTGAGTATTGGGTCATGTACTTCGATGGGTCAATGATGAAGACCGGTGCTGGCGCAGGCATCGTCTTCGTCTCGCCGCTCGGGGTCTGGCTCAAATACCTGCTGCGGCTGCACTTCGCGGCTTCCAACAACATGGCCGAGTACGAGGTTCTAGTCAACGGTCTCCACATCGCCATCGAGCTCGGGATCCGACGCCTCGAGGTCCAAGGGGACTCCCAGCTCGTCGTGGACCAGGTCATGAAGGAGTCGACGTGCCAGAACCCCAAGTTGGCCGCCTACTGCAAGCTGGTGAGGTTGCTCGAAGAAAAGTTCGACGGCCTCGAGCTCAACCACATCGCACAATGGTACAACGAAGAGGCCGACGAGTTGGCAAAAATTACGTCCGAAAGGGCTACGGTCCCGACGGGCGTATTTGCCAATGACCTCCACAAGCCCTCGGTCAGCATAGATCCTTCGGGGGCTAAGGGGAAGAAGACCCCCGAGCCCCCGGGAGAACTTGGATCGTCGTCAAGCCTTCGCAAGCCCCTCGGGGGCTGCCGACCCCTCTGACAAAGAGGAGCCACCCGAGACCCTGGTTGAAGATGGCGACGAAGCCGAGGTGATGGAGATTGAAGCCGAGATGGACGACGACGAGCCGGACGGGCGCGAGCCACTGGTGAGCTGGCTTGTCCGAGGAGTTTTACCCTCGGACAAAACCAGAGCACGACTGGTTGGCACGTAAAGCCAAGTCTTTCATGATGATTGACGGTAGCCTCTATCGACGGAGTCCCTCGGGTGTGCTCCAGCGCTGCATTCCCTTCAGCCAAGGCAAACGCCTACTCGAAGAAATACATGCCGAAGCCTGTGGTCACCACGCCGCTCCAAGAACTCTTATCGGTAATGCCTTTCGACAAGGCTTCTACTGGCCAACCGCCGTGGCCGATGTGACCAAGGCGGTACGCTCCTATGAGGGGTGCCAGTACTATGCTCGGCAGACACACCTACCGGCCCAAGCTCTCCAGATGATCCCCCTCACTTGGCCGTTTGCCGTATGGGGACTGGACCTTGTCGGGCCCCTCCAAAAGGCGTCCGGGGGCTTCACCCACTTGCTTGTCACCATCGAGAAGTTCTCGAAGTGGATCGAGGCTCGACCGATCACCTAGATCAGCTTGGCACAAGCGGTGTTATTCTTCACCGACATCGTTCATCGGTTTGGTATCCCAAACTCCATCATCACTGACAATGGCACGCAGTTCACCAGAAAGAAGTTTCTGGGCTTCTGCGACGAGTACCACATACGAGTGGACTGGGCGGCCGTAGCCCACCGAAGAACTAACGGCCAAGTAGAACATGCCAATGGCATGATTCTCCAAGGCCTTAAGCCGAGAATATTCAACCGATTGAATAAGTTCGGCAAAAGGTGGCTGACGGAGCTCCCAGCGGTGATATGGAGTCTAAGGATTACGCCAAGCCGAGCCATGGGATTCACGCCCTCCTTCCTGGTGTACGGCGCCGAGGCCGTCCTCCCCACGGACTTGGAGTACGGTGCCCCGAGGATCCGAGCCTATGATGAACAGGGCAATCAGACTACCCGCGAAGACGCAGTTGTACCAAGTCGACGAAGCTTGGGACATGGCCCTATTGCACTCGGCCAAGTACCAACAGTCACTACGCAAGTACCATGCTCGGCGCATCCGGGGCCGAGCCTTCAGCGTAGGCGACTTGGTGCTGCGGCTCAGGCAGGACAACAGAGGGCGCCACAAGCTCACTCCGCCGTGGGAGGGACTATTCATCATCGCCGAGGTGCTACGCCCCAGAACGTGCAAGCTCGCGAACGAGAAGGGCGAGGTCTACAACAACGCTTGGAACATCGAACAACTACGTCGCTTCTATCCTTAAATTTTTGAGCATTGTATGATTTTTAAAATCTTAAAATAAATAAAAAGACCCGACTTCTACTCTTTTTACCTGATTTTTGGATTTTCGATCCGAACCTACACTCGGAAGTGAAATGACTTTTCATTTCGCTGCGCAATAGAAAAGCGAGGCTCGACCAAACCTACGGAAAGGCCGACCCTCCCTCAGGGGCTAGGATTGGGGGAACCCCCGGACTTTCCCGAGTCTCAACGATTTCAAAAACGCAAAAATTTCAAAACTCGTTGAAATCGTTTCTCCCTAAAACACGCTTCTCTCCTAAAAACCAAGCGTGAACCTATAAGACTCGGAAGAGTAAGAGAAGTCCCAGAGGACAGAGCCGGTCGAGCCGAGGAGAACGCTTACGCCCCAGGGCTACATGCATCTCCCCTCGCCACTCCGCCGAAGGCTAACTCGCGCTCAAAAGAAAACTTATAAGAACTACGCTCGGCAAAAGGAGGAGGCTCGGGAAGAAACAATTAGGCTTTTTCCAAGATTTATTTCTGTCAAAACTCCTAGGACATCGGCTGTGTCTACGCCGCCAAACCCACAACACCCGAATAAAGTTCCCCGAGGCTCGATGGCCCGGGCACAGGATCGGCAAGAAAAAACGACTGAGGAAAAAAGCACGAAACAAAACAAAACATATAGCAAATATTTACATAAACATAAAGGCCACGAAGGGCCACTTGTTTGTTTCCTCCCAGCCACCCATGAAAGGTTACTTTTACAAGGGCACTACAGCCCGGCTTTTCTTTAGTGGCAGATTCAGAGGAGGAAGATCGACTTCGGCTTCGAAGAGGCCCGCCAGTGCTTCTCCTGGCTCCTTCATCGAGTCCTCCAGTGCCTGGAGCTCGGCGTCGTCGGCCTCAAGGAAGCCTTCCCTGACAGGGCCGGCGTCGAAGTTCCCATAGTGGGACCGCCAGTGTCTTCTGGACACCTGTCAGTAAGGCCTCCTTGACTCGGCCGCCGACACTGTTGTAGAGTGCCTCCAGACGGCTCCGGAGCAAGATCCCCGAAGGTTCCAGGATGGAGTCACACAGCGCGCGTGCGACCTTCTGCAATTCCAGATGGTCGGCCGCTTCGCCGTCGTAAGTCGCCTGCAGCACTGCGGGAGCAAAACATGGAGGTGAACAAAGATGCAGCAAGCAACCAAGATGAACAGGACGAAAAGCACGACATTGCGCATACCGCCAGCCTCTTCCGAGCCTTCTGTGCCTCCTTCCGGGCCGAGTCTGCCGCGCCAACCGCCAGGCACAACGCCTCCTGAGTGTCACTCAGGTCGAGAGCCAGGGTCTCAGCGACAGTGATCTTCTCGGCGGTGAGCTCTCGGGCGGCGTCACGCTCCCTCGTCGTCTCGGCCAGGGCGCTCTCCAGCTCCTGCACCCGTGTTGCCGAGGTAGGGGCTTGGCCCCTCGCCTCCGTGACCTCCTCCTTCAAGGTGGTGTTGTCAACACTCGCTTTGGTGAGCTTGGAGGTCACGGCAGCGAGTTCGTTCTGGGCACGGGCAATGGCTTTCCCCTTGAGGTCAAGCTGCTTCCAGAGCTCGAGCCCGCCGCGAAGGAAATGGGACTTGTCCCAGGGAGATATGCATGAGGTCCTGGAAAGGAGAGAGGAGCGGAGACGGTAAGAACAATGGTCATACGTAGGAAAAGTTACGAGACACGGGGATTCACCTGAAGCTGGGCCGGGAGGTCCTTCTCGAGGACGTCGGCAATCGCGCGGAGACCCGTCGCCGAGCTGAACCCGAGCTCCTGAACGGCGTCGCATTTGGGAGCCTCGAGATCGTCCCGGAGCGAGAAGACGGGCGGCGCCTGAGGATCCGCACGGTCCGCCCACTCGATCCGGGAGGCGGTTAGCTCCTGAGGCTGAGGCTTCCTCAAGGCCAATGCCCAGGGACCCTCCTCACGGGCGGGAGGAGCTCCTGCGCCGACATCCACGACCGACAACCCCGCGGCAGCAGTCTCCGTGGGGGCGGCATTGGCCGGCGCTCCCGAGGCGCCTCCTGAACTGATGGCCGAGGCCTTAGGAGCCCGTGCTGGCTCTGCCTCCCGGTCGATGACGGGCGCGACGATAGCGGCCACGGCCGGGGCAACCTCTCCCGAGGGAAGAACCTCGGACGCCACGACCGGACCCGTAGGAGGACGATTTTCTTCGTCCGTCAACCGGGCGCTCCCCCAGCCGTGTCACGACCCTGCACCTTCAGGACCTTCAGGTGCGACACCTGGAGGTCCGACCCTGAGCGTTTCCTGAAGCGGAGAAGGAAGAAAGGAATGTTCATAACGCCAAACAAAATCTCCGATGAAGGGAATAATAGGTAATGACACCTACCTCGTCTTTGGCACCACCCTCCTCTTCTTCGCCGCCCCCGCGCTCGGCGAAGCAACGGCGGTGTGGGCTGCTGCGGCGGTGTCCGGGCTGGCACTGCCCTGAGGCGGGGGCCCTGCCTGGGCACCAAGCGTCGCCTCGACATCGCTGCCCCTCGGCGGGGAAGCTTGAGTCTTGTAGGACCCCAGCTCAAGTTCCAGCGTCTTGGCACGAGCCGGCTCCGGCTACGACGGTTTCCGCCCACCGCTCCCCCCGCCTTCGGCAGTCGCGCCGATCAACGACGCGTCAGAGGGTAGGGTGCGCGGAAACTGGATCTCCCTGGTCCTGCCGGCAGCGGCTAGGCTTGGCTCGGGCGCCGGGTCAGGACCCGTTCCCGGCCTCTCCAGCGAGCCCTCACGGCCGCTGGAAGGCGGAGCCGAGGCTCCGGTAGTCGCGCTGCCGGAGGCCGCACCTTCAGACGCGGTCCCCGGCAGTTTCGCCTGGGGGCTCGGGTCACGAGCCCCGGCACTTCCGCCGGCGGGCGCCGACATTGGAGCCTTCCCAGGCTCGTCGGCGCCCACCGCGGGCTTTGTGGCCACAAGGGGCCGGTCCAACACTGTAAAATCAAAATATTCTTCTTCTTCGTCCTCCTCGTCTTCTTCGTCGGAAAGGGTGTCCTCCTTCGACTCCCACGCCTCCTGAGGGCGACGACGGCGCTGGGAGGATTCCTCCATCCTCCGAGCCTTCTTCTGCTTCAACGCGGTCTTCCGGTCCTTCTCCGCCTAGTCCCGAAGACGGTTCTGGGTTCGGTGAACCTTGACCTCAGGGACCGGCGGAAGGGAAGGCTTCCCGGTCCTTCAGAGACCCTGCGACGAACAAAGGAAGAAGTCAAGAAAAAGATCGACAGAACAGCAAAATCGACGAAGCAGACGACATTCACCAGCGCGAAGAAGCCCGTACGGGGATGCATGGGTACCCGGTTCACCTCATCCTAGGTATGGTGACCGCCCACCATGTACTTAACCCGGCGCATGATCTCTTGTTGGCCGATGTCCTGGGGCAGCATCGCCGTGCCCTCCCGCGATGACCCGATGAGCATCTGGTTCAGCGCCAGCCGACGGTCCATCAGCGGCAACACCGTCCGCGCGTGGAACTGCGCCGCCACGGTGGCTCCCGTAAGGCCCCGGCCGCGCAGCGTCTGGAGCGCGTCGAAGTAGGTGTTGAGGTGCTTGGCCTCCTTCGCCGAGCACCCCCAATCCTATTGTGGGAGGGGAGCGACGAACGCCCTTCCCGTATACTTGAGGAAGGCGTCCTCGTCGTTGCGGAGGTAGAACCAGCCGTGGTGCCAGCCCTTGTTGGAGGAGGGGCCTTGCAGGGGATGTACTCGCGGGAGCGGATCACAAAACCGCATCCCCCACGCGCGGGATCTCCCGCGCCTTCTTCGGATCGGCCATCTTGGTGTACCAGTCGATGTGGGAGATGCGCCGCCATAGATTCCAGTGCGGGGGTACCGGCGATGTAGATCGATGCCTGCATGATGGAGTTGGGGGTGAGGTTGTGGAGCTCCAACCCGTTGACGAAGAGCAGCGCCCAGCAGAAGCGGCTCGGCGGTGACCCGAGCCCGCGCTCGTGGTAAGCGATGAAGCTCACCACGTACCCCTCGTCGGGCTTCGGCTCGTCATGGTCGTCCGACGGCACGACCCACTCCGGGCGCTCCGCGTTGGTGCGGGGGCGTGGGAGCCCCAGCCCCACGAGAGGCTCCAGATCCGCCTCGGTCATGAAGCTGCGAGGCCACGGCTCCATCCTGAGGATGCCAGCGGCGGCGGCAGCAGTGTCGGTGCGAACCGGGGAGGAGGACATGGCGAGCTAAAGGAGAAGAACGGGGAGAGGGCAACGACGTCGGTTGTGGCGGCGCTTCTCACTCGAGCGAGCAACGAAGGCGAAAGGGCAGACAACGAAGGCAAGAAAGCGAACGGTTGCGCGAGCAAATGGCTAGGGTAAAAAGAAAAAACCGTGAGTTTTTCTTATATACCCGGGCGACGGATGGAAGGAGATGCGGAGGATCCGCCGCATTAACGGCATGGGGCCTGCCACAATCCCCACGTCGCCGCCGTTTTCGCGCACGCAACCGCCTCGAGTGCCCCAAACCGTCGCGTCCGTCAGGCTGCGCGCCTCAAAAGGTGAGCCAAATTGTTACGCCTGCCTGCCTCGATTCCGCTGATACATTCCCCTTCTCAACGAAGGAACCTCGGGCTCGGGCGTCCGTTACGTTCCCAGGGGATCGAAGACTGGCGCATAGTGGCTCGAACAGTCGCCCCTGGGAAAGGGAGTTAGGGACAGCTAGCGGATGGGTCACGAAAACGGCCAGTATCCCGACGCCCGAGCGTCACAGGGGACATCCCGTGCTGTGTCCAAGTCCCAGTAGTGTGTCGTTACGTGGAATCCCTTCGTGGGAGGCATCAGGCCCTCGGGACCCATCGAAGGGACTCGACATCCACTAATTGACCCTCGGGAAACATTTGGAGTGTGCTCAGGCCACTAGCCGACCCCTAACAAACGGGGCACGGACCTCCACTTGGACCAACCCGTTCGTAGCTCACCGAAAATGCCGACTCGTGCCCCAGCGGGGAAGTCGAGAAGGACCAAACCTTCCTCTTCCCGAAAAAAGAGCGTGAAGGTCGAATTAAAAGAGACAGGGAAGAGCCCGATCGATCTCCAATACGAAAACGGAGGCTCGGGAACTTGCTCTGCACCTTGGAAAGACCACCGAACTACCTCCCTAACACGATGGGAGGCTCGGGGGCTCCGCTTCCAAAGGAACAACCCCCCATAGAATAAATCAAAATAACACCCGAGGACTAATAATCATGATTTTTAAGCCTTTGGAGGGATATAACATCCCTCCAAAGCCTCAGGGGCTACACCCGTCGGGTGCGCTCGCGCGCACCCACCGGAAAAAACAACCCATACTTCATCTCTTCGACAGAAAGAGCCAGCGTGAACCTATGGAGGAATGCCTTCACTTCGCCACAGGCTCGGGGGCTACTGTCAGGTACCAAAGTATGGGGTACCCAACTTCGATGCGAAAACATACATTCCCAACACGGCCTGGACCAGGTAAGGCCAGCGGAGGCCCATGAAGGTCGTGCCTATGGAGGCCCATGATGATGCATCTACGCAAACCTACCCTCTGGGAAGCGGCACCCTTGGGCGCCAATTCTCCGATTCGCCCGAGCCTCCCCGAGAAAGCCCGAGAAAGCGGCACCTTCGGGCGCCAATTCTCCGATTCGCCCGAGCCTCGCCGAGAGAGCTCGGAAAAGCAGCACCCTCGGGCACCAATTCTCCGATTCGCCCGAGCTTCACCATCCCTCTCGAGCGCAATCTTTCAAAGGCATCCCATGCATAGTTGACGTCAGCAGAGCAATCTTAGACCGCAAGGGACCACTCTGACCACTTTACAGGCATAGCCCCATCGGATGGTCCCCTCGACACAACAACGCCCCGAACGCTCACGTTCGCCGTACCAACTGCCCCATCTCCTCTGGCAGCCGATCTAACGGTCGTCCCCCTCCCACGTCGCTATAGGGACAGTCAACCGTACGGCTCCCCGGGCTGACGAGGGGATTTGCCAACTACGACGGCGACCGCCATACCCCGGCCACACGTGCGACACCAGGAAATGGGGGACGACGGTCGTCCGGCCAACCAGGGGGAATGGGCGAAGCCTTACGACTAGTCTTGCCAGCCCCCTGGAATGTACCTCACAAGGGAAAAGAAGCACCCGAGGGAGGACACTCCCCCCGCTCTGTCCCATCAGACCCCCGATGGCACCAAGGCTTCCCGAGCCTCGGGGGCTTGTACCCAGAAGTCAACCTATCTACTCGTTGCACTATGCAAGGACGGATACGACGGCATGACGTATCGCCATGTAGCCAACCATGACCAAGCACTGTGAGGCGCCTTGGAACTCACCAATGGAACAGTGGCAGATCAGCCGAATGACTAACACCATGCCGCCGAGGCACCATGACGAAGGCATGGCTGACGATCGCCACCAGTCATCACCAACCCCGCCATGCCGAGTACTGTAACACAGGGCAACACGTGTAACTCTAGCCCTTCCCTTGTAACTATAAAAGGGAGAGCAGAGGCCAGCCTTAGGAGATCTCTCGATCACTCACACTCACAGCCACTCAACAACGAACAACAACAATAAGCAATCTGTACACACTTAGACACTCGTAAGGGACTTGGGAGCCCATCCCTCTCCCGCTCAGCTTGTAACCCCTACTACGAGCACATCAGTGCAAGGCAACACGACTCGATCCCACACTGGACGTTGGGCACTCATTGCCTAAACCAGTACAAATCTTGTGTCCCTCCTTGCAAACCACCCGTAACCTCAACCGCAAAACATAAGTTTACTAGCTGGTGTTAGCACTCGCTAAAACTAGCACCGACACACAGATTTTGATTCCGAACTCCGAATATAGCAAATGATAGGTCCGTTTCGATCGTCTCAACGAGCCCATCGCAATGGTTCAGTCCAATTGCTTATTTAAGATACATTATTAATGGAAAATTGCATATTCCTACAATATAAGTGAGAACACCAAAACTCATGGAACTCGTTAGAATCAAAACCTATAACTATGCTTTGTGATTCATTTTGTGTTAAATCTTGCTATAGTTGACGGTTATTTTTAGTACTTAACGACCGTCAACAAGAAAGAACTAGAACTATACCGAACTTTGCGCTCCAGACGGATGCCGAGGCTCTAGATCCCGCTGAAGAATTAGAACTCCTCTACTTCTAATCTAAATAGGCTAGAACTATGAACTAGAAGGCTCTTGATGAACTAGGAGGCTCTTGATGGCTTGACCGAAGACTTGATCCCTTGGATGAATGATGGGATGCCTCCAGGGGGGTCTGCCCCTTCATTTATAGCACGGTGGGATGCACGTGTGCCGTAGAATCAAACCGACTTAACCAAGGGCCGAGATGACTCCTCAAAAGCGGTGGAAGAAGTCTCTAGAAGACTGAGGACGAAACCCTAGGGGGGCGCCGCTTGGCCCCCCTTGGCACCGGCTGGCCCCACCTGTCAAGTGGTGGGGCCCCGGTTGCTTCGGCTGTGCTCTAGATGCTTCTAGGGTCCTGATGAGGATGTTGCCTTCACGATTACGTCTCGTGTCTTTTATGCACTTTAATCCCTCTTTTACGCTTTTCTGGAATGACCCCTGAGAAATACAAAGTATGCAAAACTCGTGAAAATTACCAGTTAAAACCCTAGACTAGTATGTATTCATGTATCCATTTGTGTCTAAAGTTCTAATAAAAGTTGACGTTATCCTCCGTCAACAGTGGGAGCAGGAGGCGGCCAGGACAACTGGCGACGTGCGGCACAGCCGCGGCCGTGCCGGCACAGGGTGAGGAGGATAGTGCCCATGCTCTCTACTCTAGCCCAACACTACCTCCTTTTTCCTATTTTTGCGAAATTACTTTTTATTTGGGTAACAACTCGGAAAATTACCAATGTAAAAGTGTTGCGAAATTTTAAACTGAATAACTTCGATTTTTGAACCATATTCAAATTTTGAACAGATTTTGAATTATAGAAAAGAGGGTAATTCAGCTGTTTGAATTTCAAATCTAATTCAGTTGAAAATGAAAATTCTACGCAATAACTTGAAAATCTCCAAAAATAAAATTTTTTCTATTTTAGAGGCCCTACAAATTTCATTAAAAGAGTTTGGTCAGATTATTGATAATTTTTGAAATTGCATTTCAAATTTGAATTCTCAAAAATAAATTAGGGTTTTATTTGAAATTTTATTCAATAACTGCAGAATTGCCCAAAATAAGAGTTGTTCCATTTTTAGAGCTACAACTTTTATTAAACAACCAACATAAAATCCTAATTAGTTTTTGATTTAGGGTTTTGGAACCGATTTAGAGTTTTTAATTGATTTCTTTTTAACTCAACTACATACACACTGTTGACAGTCGTTAAGTACCAATTTTATACCGTCAACTAATGCTTGGAAATGGGCAATAATAGAAACATAGGGGTTATTACTGACAGATTCCACGAGTTTTGGTGAATTGTCTATTTTCCAGGAAATTATGCAGAAAAGCTTAAAAGAAGGATTAAAGTGCTTAATTACCACGAAACTTGATCGAGAAGGAAACAAACGTCATCGGCAAGATAGAAGAGTGTAGAAGGTACCCGAAGTAAGCTGGGCCCCACCTGACAGGTGGTGGGGCCGTCCGGCCACAAGGGGGGCCGGGCGGCGCCCCCTAGGGTTTCTCCGCCGTCTTCTAGAGTCTTCTTGCACCGCCTACGAGGAGTCATCTCGGCCCTTGGTTAAGTCGGTTTGATCCCACGGCGCACGTTCATCCCACCGGGCTATAAATAAAGGGGCAGACCCTCCTCCCAGAGCATCAATTCATTCCTCCTGCTTCATTTGTCAAGAGTAGACAGAAGTTAGGGTTTCCAGATATTAGAAGTGGAGCTCTAGTTCTTGAAGTTAATTAGTTTAGGCGTCTAGTAAGGTTCAAGTAGAGTTGGGCGCTACGCTCGGGATTCCAGATCTGTTCGTCTGGAGATCGGTAATATTATCTTGTATCTCATTATGACTTTGCTCTATTTTAATATATTGCTACTTATTCAGTTCTTAGTTTATTCTAGTTGCATATTCGATATAGTTGTGATTAGTGATGATTATTGTCATATGATCGTAAAGCACCTAATTCAGTACTCGAGTGATTTAGGTGATATGTATTATGTAGACGTGGTGTCTAGATATATTACGTACCTACGGAGGCACGCTGACGTGCCGGGTCGTCTGGTAGTCCGCGTAGGTGACAGCTGCGTTGGTTCTTCTGTAGTCCACCCCCATACGTAGGACGAGCAGAGCGCGGTCGCGAAGGAGGTGACCCTTGTGTCTTAATATTCTCATTAGATGATGCTCCTTATAATGTTTTCTAAGTCGGTTCTGCTATATATGAAGATTTGTAATATAGCGTAGGCTGTAGACTTTATATTTAGTAATTACATAGGTTTCCTTTACTTTAGCCGAATCTCGAGATTCTCTTACTACATTAGTGAGTTTCTATATTCTATCTCTGGAATACCATTTACTTTATTTACTCAGTTATCATTTACCATATTATTATTGACTTATTATCGCTAAAGCATTAGAGTTACTGGTCATTATAGGTCTGCACATTTATTAATAACCTTTTCAATCGCTATAGTAGATTATCCTAATGAATAGAATGTCTATTTATCCTTTTGGCATAAAACAAATCAACGATACTCGGAATACTTATCGGGTGAAGTGCTGCAATGGGAGAATTATCTGTGCACTTGCAGATATATTCTATAGTTATATTTTTAGGTGGCAAGTGTAGATTATTTTACCAATGGTTTTTGGCATCATATTAGGGATGACAACATAACGCGAAGTGATGTCAAAAATACCAACAAGCATTTCTGGCGCCGTTGCCGGGAAGGCAATTATATTCATCATGATAATTTATTGATTCGTTGATTTTACTCGCCAGGATATTTCTAGAATTTCTTATAAGCGAGTTTTTCATAAATAAAAAAAGCATAAAAATAACTATAGACATAAATACTTATAGATAGACCGTAATCTTTTGCTTTAGCAGACTTACCCATGTTTTGTCTTTGTTTAAATATTTTAGATAGGGTAAGTGCAGGATTGGTTGTAGTACTTTAATTCCTATCAATCAGGAACAACCATAGGAAGAAGGGTTTTACATTATTTTGTGAAGCCATGGCTGAGAAAACTCTGCGTGAATTATCTGCTCCAAGCACTGAGAATATTCGCGTTGGGCCAACTTTTAGCCTTGAAGATTATGATTTCGAGATCAAGCCATGCCTCATCAAAATAGTGCAAGCTATCATATTTAGTGGAAAGAAGGATGAAGATGCAAGTGTCCATTTGCAGAATTTCCTAAAGATTGGCAACACCATCGATATTAAGGGCATTCCTCAAGACGTCGTGCTACTTCGTTTATTCCCTTTCTCACTGGAAGGAAAAGCGATGCAGTGGTTTTATCAGAATAATCATCAAGTCGAGACATGGGGAGAATGTTCAAAAGCTTTCCTAGAAAAGTTTTTCGCAGTAAGCAGAACCAATGCTTTACGAGGAAAGATTTCGGAATTTTGTCAACAGAAAGGTGAACCTATTCCAGAAGCCTGGGAACGTTTTCAAATTACATATCAGATTGTCCTCATCATGGAATGAAAAATGGTTGCTTATGCAATATCACGGACTAACTCAAAGGTCACGTGAGCAACTGGATGCCACTGCTGAAAGATCATTTATGTCACTCACCCCTGGAAGAGCTGAAGATATTATGGCAAAGATAGCAGAAAATCAGAGCTGGACATACAACACCCAGACATGCCATAAGAGTGAAGAAGTCCCAGAGGAAGCGTGTGCACTGTCAACCAAGATGAATGTACTGTTGAACTGGTTAGAGCAAAGAGCAAATTATAAAAGGGATCGTCAAGCTATTCAAGATACATTCAATTCCCAGAATCAATGTGAAGAGCATTTAAGAATTGAGTCTTCTGAATCCCCAGAAGATATTAGTACAGTCATCAACTCCACTTCTCAGAAGCAAGGATGGACTCAACCTCGGTCAACCAGTCAAGGTAAGTACCATAATTTTCCAAATCAGAGACAACCACCCTTGAGAGAATTAATATTAGAACAAGCTAGAATTAATGAAAGTATTTAGAAGAAGCTTGCTCTTAATGATAAAGTTTTAGAAGGAATTAATTCTAAGTTAGATAATTTCTCTTCTACTATTAAAGATCAAATATTATTTAATAAAAGGATAAAATTACAAATTGCACAATTATCTTCTACTTTGTTTACCACTAACCCTGAACTAGTAAAAGGAATATCTACTAGAGAAGGTAAGTCTACACGTGATCCACCTTACCCAAAAGGAGCACGTAGACCACCACATTTAGTACAGGTAGAAGAAGAAATTGAAAATGACAATAGAGAAGAAGAAGTCGCACCACTTTCACCACCAGTTGAATCGTAAGATCAAGAATTAACTTAAGATTTTAATGACACAACCCTCCTACCATTTCCACGCAGAAGGAGAAGAGCTAAAACGGATGATCAATTTGGTAAGTTTGTAGAGCTAATTCAGAAATTATATGTCAATATTCCGTTGTTAGATGCCATGCAGGTACCTACGTACGCAAAATATCTTCGAACCATCCTCAACAACAAAGGACCACTACCTTCTACTAAAGTTGTCAAGCTAACGGAGGAATATAGTGAGGCAATTATGAGTTCTTCTCCTGCTAAGAAGAAGGATCAAGGGTGTCCCACTATTGATTGCTCAATCGGAGACCAGATATTTGAGAATGCTTTATGTGATCTTGGAGCAAGTGTCAGCGTCATGCCCAAGATAGTCCTCAACAAGCTATTCTACGCTCACGCCAACTTTGATGTGTCTGCAATTAGCTGACTAATCGGTCCGCTATCCTACAGGAATCGCAGAAAATATTCTGGTAAAAAACCGTAACTTTTTCGTTCTTGTAGATTTTGTAGTACTTGACATGCAGGAAGAGAGGAATATACCCATCATCCTCGGGCGACCATTCCTAAATACTGCAAATGCAACCATCAACGTCGGAGTTGGAGAAATCACATTGACCATCAATGGGCAAGAAGAGCGGTTCGCATTCAAGCCAAGACTGGAACAATGCCAAACGTTGAAGTGTCATGAAGGACAAGACGCAACCACATCTTCGACACCGGAGATAAATTATGAAGAATAATTCAACTGGAAAAGTCCGGATCGGCGGACTTAAAAACTCTGAACCTTCGTCGGGAGGTAACTCGGTAGTTATCGGTAAATTAATTCCTTCATTAATATTTGCATATTTACTTTCCCATACATTGCATTATTAAAGAGAAATAAAAATAAGCATAGCATGATTAAAACTTGAGCCCCATGTGATTACAACTAACGGAGCGTAAAACCCCCGTCTGTGATATTTACTGTGGTGGCAGAAAATTATAAAAAGACCATCATTAGAATTCTAATTTTTCATAGATTCATAAAAGTAATTTAGTTTTTCGTTCTTGTGTCATTATACGGTATAAATACGGGAGACATATGGGACCTACCATCATCACATCAAGTCACCTCAAGCCTTATCACCAACTACCACCTTTCACTACCATCCGAACTCCATTATTCATACATGCAGTACCCACCATTCACTCCATTCACCAGAAAGAGCACTCACGCACATGCATTTGGGAGGGTGTGTAGGCAATGTTGACACCATTCAAAGTGGAGAGCCAGAAGACACAAGGAGGGGCCGGCCGGCCCCACACCCACGCCGGCTGGCGCCCCTCTTCCTCTTCTCTTCCTCCTACTTCTCTCACTCACTCATTCAATCACTTGCACTCCAGAGAGCACCTAGCTACTCTGCTTTGCTGCTCAAGATTTTAAACTCTCGCAAATCTTTCATTTGATTCAAGAACACCTAGTAGAGAGATTGCTACTTCAATTCCTTCTTTCCACTTGTTCTTGCTTGTTCTTCTTGTGTTCTTGTTCGTTCTTGCCGTGTTCTTCATGTTCTTTATTTTACAGGCAAGATGAGCAATAGAATGAAAGGTGCCATCCGATCCCTTGGAAGAGCGCTTTCACGCCGCACAACAAAAAGTCAATCATCATCACAAGTGCCATCGTTCGTCGGCTCCGACATGAATGTCGATTCTCCTACACCCTTTGTGTATGACAACCCTTCATCCTCTTCCCAACAGGAAGAGAGGTATGAGCTCACAAGCATTACTCAAATTTCATTACCATCTAGACCTCAAAGAGAAATATTAAATGTGGTTAAGAACAAGGAATTTACGTATACTCCAATTTTTTATGCCACTTTGCTCTATGAAACCGGAATGGATTCCGAGTTTGAGCTTATATTTAGAAATGTTGGTTGGGAAGGTGCATGTCAAATCACTAAGCAGGGTAGCAAGTTACTCATAATAGAATTTATTAGCACCACAGACTTTGATGATGATGAGGTAAATTTTAGAATGTTTAATAAACCTTTTACCCACTCATGGAAAACCGTTAGCTTAGTGCTAGGATTCCATAATCAGTGTGTGGTTAATATAACGGAATATTTCTAAGACTTTGATAAAGATGATTTTTGGGTGAGCATCACTGCAAAGAAACCAGAGAGAAAATAAAAATATACTACTGAAGAAGTCCATCACCCCACGCTGAGGTTCATGCTTAAATGACTAGATTTTACATTTTTTCCTAGAGAGGAATTAAATACTATTAAACAAGATGAGCTGCATTTATTATATACCATGATAAAAAAGAGAAAAGCGTCACATGTAAAAATGATGTTGAATTACTAGAGAACTGTCCATTCCATGAGAAAATGCAGTATTTCTTTTACTTCCTAGATTACACGTTTAGCTACTGGGCTAGGTTTATTACAAAATGCTACACTTGTTTTTATGCCTGATGCTCGTAGAATTATTGGCTATGATTTTTTCTTTCGTGCTCACATGCTCAAACGCCGAAATAATAAAATAATTATGATTTATAAAAATTATGCAAATGAGTACAAACTGTCGGACAGGGAGTTAGGAATTTATTCTATTCAAAACTTTATATTTCCAGCTAGTGGAGCCAACGTTGGCAGGTGTCCGTCCGTGTGACAGAACCTCCCGAATTACCATGGCCCACGTGCACCTGCCGTAGTCCAACGACCTCCGACTGCTATGCACGGGAGCCTGATAACTCCGGAAGCCCTGTCGGGTGCTCTTGCGAACACTGTAATGTCCCACCGAGGATCATTTCACGGGACGGAAACCAACCATCTTATTACATTCATCCATAGAGTTCAAAATATATCAGAGTAAAAAGCGGAAGAGTATAATTATAGTTTACAATTTCCAGTGATAGTCTTTACAAAACCTCTTGTCGATAGAGACAAGATAAGGTAGCTCTTACACTTCTAAGTAATGTAGATGACATCTTGCCCAAGGTAGTGCTGATAAGCACATGTCATCTACTGCATATGGCAGCTCTTCGGGTGCCACTAGCTTGGCGATAGCCAAACCTGTACAGCTCCTGACTTTAACCTGCAACAGGGGGTTAACAAACCCTGAGTACATGGGGTACTCCGCAAGACTTACCCGACCAAAAATTGGGGAGAAGACTCAGGAATGCAGGCTGAGGGGAAATCAAGATGAGGCTTTAGCAAGAATTAAAGAGTTTTACAGAAAAGCACTCTAAGTCCGCTTAAAATTCAATCCTGAATCTAGATTGATTCATTAAGATAATCTCAATATTCACCCATTTCCCACATCTTTCACCTAGTTCCGAACCACTCTTCGCTGTAAGTCCGTGGATCAAGTCTCCATTATCCGAGGAGCAACGACGATTCGAATCGATTAAGTACCCAGCTGGAGATCCCTATCCACACTGCATATGTAGCACTTAAGCTTGCATATGCCAACCCCGCCTACCACGGTTTTTCCAAAACTTGAACCGGTCCTGCGCCACCCGAGAGCACAGTACTCCTCTCCTCTCCAGGCACGCCGGCCACGAGGGTACACGCTACTCTCGCCATCTCTCCACTCCCAGTGCGTGGTTGTCGGTTCAAGTAGAGGAGCGACCGGAGTCAGAGGCTTTCCGTAGTATGTGGCTAGTTGCAAAGTCTCGATCCATCAGGCCGACAACGAATGGTCCCTAATGGATTCCATTTCGTTTTCTTAATAGACAGTCAGAGACACTACATTGAGATTCCTTTCTCAATGCAAGTCCACTGCCCTGTCAAACAATTAGAATAGTTCATGGCAGTATACCCCAAAGCATACAAAGTATCTTTTTTTTATAAAAGCTTAACTATTAAGCTAGGCTAAGCATTTTATAAACATTTTCCTTTAAATCAGGTTTCAAGGATAATATATCAAGGCAGGTAAATGCAGCAAGTAGGTGACAATCAACTTCTATCAACCTAATGCAGCAATTTAACTCAAGGTGATAAAGATTTATAAAACACAAGGAGGGGCTAATGCACCGGGGCTTGCCTGTTGCTTGGAGCAGGTACGACCCTGAAGTCTATCATCGAGGAAACTCCACGTCCAGAGAGTGAAGACCAACTCGGGACTTGCTTCAGATAAGAATTTCCCGCGTTCACTACACGAAATATTAATGTATGATGAAATGCATGGCATGATGCATAATGGAAACATACAAATACATTACATTAAATAAAGAAAGTTGAATACTACTTTCCTTTATGAAAAGTTGCAAGCCAACAAGACTAGCTTGTTGTCCAACAACTTAGGTTAGCGGTTTACGGGTACCTATAAGGAATTCTATACACGACTTAGGGTACGGAAAGGTCCAAAAGAGAAGTCGTTCTACTTGGATGTTTTTATTCATGAAGTTGCATCCAACGAGAACCCAGGCTCTATCTATATGAACCCACAGGTTTTCATTTGTTCGGATTTTAGTGACCTAAAGTTGATTCTTAATTTAAACCAAAATAATAATTATATTACAATGAAACACTAAGGTTGAAAGGGTTTCATGGGCTAACATTAGGGCAAAGCATAAAGGGAATACTTACCCTAACAGGTTCAAGAGAGCAGACACATTCTTAACGTTTACACACAATTAGGATAGCAAGACAGCAATCAGTTGATTTATACATAACAGGAGATATATTTATCCAAAAAGAGTGATTTTAGACTCTCAGAAAATATAATGAAATCTTCTACAACTTTGCTATTGACTTCAAGAGCTGGTTTAGTACTTAATAAAGTCAATTAGCCTAAACAAACAATTCTGTCCAAAGTTGGACAGAATCAGATATTAAGATGAAAACAACTATAACTAGAGTTATAGGTCACCAAAAATAGTGATCCAAGTGACATTGGAAAGTCTATGAAAAGTACTATAATTTTTCTGTTATCACCTAAACATGATTCCACATTTAAGTGAGCCAAACAGATCAACTCTTCAGATCTGTCCAGCACACAAGAAAAAGCTGACAACAAGATTATAAATTCTAAAACTATTCACCCTAAAATCATGAAATTTTTGCCAGGAACTAATCATCACCAAAGTGTAATGCCATAAAAATTTGACATTTATTTGAGCACTACAACTACAGTTATGAAAATGACAAATACAACTGGTAATTAAAAACCTAGTCTGCATGATCCATTTTTACAGCAAATAATTTAAACTAAAGCATGTCATATTATAGATCCACTGAAAATATAATTTCACAGGGATTCCAAAAAGTCTTCATTTGTTATTTTATGATTTTTCTATGATTTTATATGCATTTTCAAAGTTCCAATCAAATTTCTGCAAACAGGTCCTTATGTGCACTATTCACATGAGTCATGACTTGTGCAGAAAACCCCCTGGAAGAAGTCGTCTTCTCCAGTGGAGTCCCTGGTCGCGATTTAAAAGCAGAGCAGTGCACTGGAACGGCGGTTCTGAAGGAGAAGATGCTCGCCGCCGATGGGGAAAATGGGGGAAACGAACAAGGGGACTCTTGCGCACCCGATGGTGGTCTCGGTTGGGCAAAACCAAGCCCTGAGCAACTGCAGCCGCGGCCTTGGCGGCACTGCAGGAGAGCATGCGACGGTGCCGCGCGTTCCAGCGGCATAAGTGTGATAGGGCTTGGACTGAGGCATTGGGAAGGTTCAGGGAGCTCACCATGACCTTATGCGCTAACCGGTTGGGGCAGAAGACGAACGGAGATGCCTCGTCGACGAGAGCAGCGACCACGACGGGGAACTCCGGTGGCTTCAATGGCGTTCCAGCTACTCTGGAACTCCAAAACCGAAACCAAAAGAAGCATCAGCTTCACAAGACTACGAAGAAGTTAAAACACGAGACTAGAGGGAGAAAAAACCCACTGAAGAACTTCAGCCGCGACGAACTGAGGTCGGCGGCGATTCTGTCGGCCGCGGAGAAGAACGCGTCGTGCCGGGCGGTTCAGACGACGATAGGACGCATGGGCGGGCTCTACGGGTCTGCAAGGAGATGGCGAAGCTACAGGGAGAGGGAATTGGAGGGTGGTAGCACGACGACGACGAATTTCGCCAGCAACCGAACTCGTCGGCAGTGGAGCGAACGGGGAAAAAGGACGATGGCAAGTTTACTGGTGCGCTTAAATAGATGGAGGAACGACTTCAGAGCTTCGACACGTCGACTCCGAGCTCGCCACGTCTCCAGGCCGCGTGCCCTCACACGAAGGCGAAGAGAAAACAGCGGCGGGCGGTGCAGGGTGACGAGGATAGGAACGTGTCCTGCTGCCCTCCCCTCGGGTACTGTAGCAGTGCAGGAGATCAATCCGAATTTTCAAAATTACTTTGGATTTTTATGTATAAAGTGGAAAAATTTCCAATATATGAAATGTGCATAATTTTGTGCTACACAACTTTGGTATTCAAAGCATATTCAAATTTCGAGTATTTTAGAAATTATTTAAAAAGCGATAAATAGCTCTTTTCCAATTCGAATTAAATCTCATAAATTTGCTGAACAAGTTCAAAATCTATAAATATCAAAGTTGCTCAGTTTAGTGAGATTTACAACTTTCATTTAATGAACAACCTCAGATTCCAAAAAAAATTTAAATTGGAGTTTTAAATTTAAATTTGAGAACAGAAATTCAAGTTTAATTCAAATTTCTGAACAGTGACCTGAGAAACTTTGTATACCAAGGTTGCTCTATTTAATAAGAGCTACAACTTTGTCTTTGTGACCAAGGCCCAATTCTTCATAGTTTTGAAACTAGAGTTTTAGCCCAATTTAAGGTTTTAAAATTAATTAACAGGTAAAAATCACTCTATTGTCTTAAGCACAAGCCATCAATGGGATTTAAACTTATTCACAGTTGATGCAGGACAAAATTAATAGCAATCATAGATGACATGCAATGCTTCATGATGACATGTCCGATTTTAATTTAGTAACACCAGGGGTGTTACAGTCCGCACGCATCAGCAGGGCGCTGAGAGCTCATTTCACTGGAGCTGACCCGGCACCATCTGGGCCAGTTTATTTTCACTTTGTTAATTTTTGTAAGCAGGGATCGACGCAGGAACCATGCCAGCAGTGGACCGCCCATGCAGGATGGGAGGACCAGCCCACATTTCAGAAAGGAGAATCTTCGTCTGCAGCAGTAGCAGGATGGGGAGCATTCCCCACAGAAGAGCCGGACAACACAGCCAATGATTTTCAAAGAGGCCGAGCATCTTTTTCTGTGCGCAGGAACACGGACTTTACTACTGGTGGTCCATATCCGTTCCACGCACTACCGGAAGATGGCTACTACCGGCCACCTGAACAACACTTTTCGGCTACCGCTAGTGATTTCCCAGCTTTATCTATGCGCCTCACTAACGTTGAGCGGGGACAGAAAGTGATAAGAGACACACTGCACCAGCATGAGCAGTGGCAGCACCATACGAACCAATGTCTTGATCAGTTATACCGAGGACAGCAGCAAACACAGAGTGGACTGGAGTATTTGATACATCAGATGTGATTTCCACTGAGCGCGGCAACATCCAGCTTGGGGGATATCCCCGCTAGGTGAGCACCCCTCACATTTATATATTCTACTATTTATTTCAGAATTTATTTCTTTAAATTCTGTCAATTTCAATATTGCTAAAAAATAAAAATAAATATATAACTAAAACAAGAAAACCAAATAAAAATTTATTTACAGCACATGCATATGCATATGTTGACTATCTATCTACCTGCATCACATTTATTGCCAACCCTTCCGAGTGGTAAAATATAAATGACAACCCGGAATACTCTTGGGTAAAATGCTACAATGGTGTATATTTTATCTGTGCGCTTGCGGGTACAATACAATATATTTTTCAGTCACTTGCTAGAAGGAGAGATCTTTTAGAATCATGCTGGGAATGACAACCTAGTCATTTCTAAGATATAGAGGTTAAAAGTTCAAGTGAGCTGTAGACTAAACAGGTGGCACATTAATCTATACCTCCCAGCATTTCTGGCACCGTTATTGGGAATAGAGTCTAACTCTATTTTTGGTAATGACGTAAGAAATGTCAACAAATATTTTTGGTGCTGTGATAGAACCGCCATGATCCTAGGGCCCACGCGTACCGTCATCGTCCCTAAGGACCTCTGGTTACTGTGCACGAGTTCCCCTTGATCTAGGTGGCCTGCCGGGTTTCCTTGGAAACCCTGATTCACCCAAGGATCTCATTATAAAGATCTTGCATGTATTACAACAATTTACACAAATAGTTTTAATCAGAGTATAGAGTGCGGAAGTATTACATAATCATAAATTTACAAATATAAGTTACATTATCCCAAACCAGAGTTTCGTAGTGGAGTAGCGGTATACAACTAGACACCTTGCCCAAGGGTTATATCATATACACTTCTTCATCCAAGCACGATCCGTCAACCGGCACTGTCCCACGCAGAACTGTTCACTCGACTCACCTGCAACAGGGGGTTAACAAATCCTGAGTACATGGGGTACTCTGCAAGACTTACCCGACTAAAGAAAATGGGGAGAAGACTCAGGAATGTAGGCTGAGGAGGGCAAGGTAAGGCTTTAGCAAGAAGCAAGTCTTTTGCGGAAAAGCATCTCAATTTTTGAGTTTCTACTTTCAATATGGTATCTCAGTATTATTCAGTAGTCCTGAAGTCAAGTTGGTTCACATATATCCTCCAAATTCCAATTTCTTATCCATTCACAAAACCTAGTTCCGAACCACTTTTCGGTGTAGGTGTGAGGATCAAGTCTCCATAACCGAGGAGCAACGATAATTCAAATCGAATAATACTCAGTTGGGGATCCCTATCCACACTGCATGTGTAGCACCTAAGCTTGCATATGCCAACCCCGTCTACCACGGCTTTTACAAAACCTGAACCGGTCCTGCGCCACCCGAGAGCACAGTACTCCTCTCGAATCCGGGACTCTAACCCACGAGGGTACATGCTACTCTCGCCATCTCTCCACTCCCAGTGCGTGGTTGTCGGTTCAAGTAGTAGAGCCACCGGAGACAGGGCTTCCCGGAGTATGTGGCTAGTTGCAAAGTCTCAATCACAACAGGCCTACAACGAACGGTCCCTAATTCATTTTTCCGTAGGTGACGATGCATTGGGACTCTAACCCAAGTACAAAGTAACCAAAAGGTTTTCAAATCCCTTTTCCGTCGGTGACGATACATTGGGACTCCAACCCAAGTGTATGACCACCGAACGGAAAACCCTTTTCCGTGGTTGACAATGCATTGGGACTGCAACCCAAGTGCACAATCACCGAACGGACTTATATCCCTTTTCCTTTCTCATGATTCATCAATAGTATATCACCATAATTTGAAAATAGTGTTTTATGCAAAACTAAATTAATTAAGCAGGGCTAAGCATTTTTCAATATTTTTATTTTAAATTAGGTGTCAGGGATGATATTCAAGTGGTCAAGGATGGTAATGCATCAATTGGGTTATCATTCAACTCCTATCAACTTAATGCAGTAGTTTAACTCAAATTGATAAACATTTTATAAATTACAAGGAAGGGTTTAAATGCACCGGGGCTTGCCTGTGTTGCAGGGTTGGTCAGTTCCAGAGATCATAGAGTTAGATTTGACATCACCACCATAGATGGATGGACTTCCTCCGAACTTGATCGACGTAAACCTTCTCACATATGCACTACACGCAATTGAATGATGCATGCTTTAGCATGATGGAATATGACATGATGCATGGAGGTGCATTGGTGAAAACACAAGAAAATAAACTATCTTGAGTACAACTTTCCTTCATGATAAAGTTGTAATCGAGACTTCACTAAGCAATATGGTGGTTATATAATTGATTTATTAACCCTTTTTAACCGTCGTAAAAAGCCGTTGCACAGCTACTAAGCTACTACTAAGACAACTCATGAGAAATTCAATCTAAAGTGTCGAGGATCATTATGGTGAACGACCCGAGGTCACTGTTGATGGTCTGAAACACCCCATTTTATACCGTCAACAATGCCTAATTTTGTCATAAAAATGATACAAACCATAGTCATATGTTTTTATTTCTAACTACTTCCACAAGTTGTGATGGCTATGTGAGTGTAGGTGCAAAGTAAGTACAAAACGGCGATATATAAGGAGAAAATGCTTCATCCATGCTTCTTGTGACTACACCAAGTCAAGGAGTTTAAAATAAGGCTTTGGTTCACCCAAATCGGAGGACGGACGATAAGGTCACGCTTTCCGGAGAGTGGAGAACGGGCCGCAGGAGCAGTCCCGGGTAAAATGAGCACCCAAGATGCATCCGGACTCAGAATCAGGCAAACAACCAGGCGTTGGAAAGCTAACTGAGAGGCCTATGTGCTCACCAAATATGGGCACATTTGGCCCAAGTTGGAGGGCGCCTGCCCTATCCCTGTCATGTTACAAGTCAGCAATCCGTGGGAGATGCCAAATAAAGTTTGTCCTCCATTGATCCAAAGTCGGTGCAAGATCTACAGTCCGGTGGCCCTATCAACAGGGTGCCCGCCCTGCCTCTATCGCCTGCCATGTCCATAATCCGTGTGAAGGTCCCTAGAAGCCATCCTAGCCATCAATCAAAGTTGGTTTTCAACCAATGGTGCAAGATGGAGGTGTCATGGATCCATGGACCCACATGCCATCCTCCAAGGTTCACAAACCGATTCTACAACCGCAAAACGGGCATCAACCAACCTTGCAACCGGCTTTGGGGAGGAACCACAGCCGTTGGATCGCAAGTCGGTGAAATCAACCGGGCGCCCGCCCTGCCTCTGGCGGCCACCGACCTCCAGCATGCCTACAAATACCGCTAGAGTACTCTAGCACTATAAATAGGACCCTCTACCTCACTTGTAAGTCGAACAACCACTAGATACACACTCTCCACATGAGAGTCATAGCCTAGAGCTCTCCTAGTGAGGAGTAGAAGAGAGGGAGAGAGTGAGGAGAAGCTGGAGGAGTGCTGGGCCTGTCGGCACCATCTTCTGTGTGTATCTCTGCTGATGCGGGTCTCCTCCAAGTGAGCCGCTCCGGGATTCTTCTTGGTTAACGTAGTTGGCTCTGTAAGTGTTCTACTTCTATTGTTCATTGGTACATTGTTCATTTACTTGAGTGCTCTAGTCTATCTTGGTACCTAGATTAGAGTAGTAAGCAAAAGTGTAGACGTGGTTCTTAGGCTATCATTTACTAGTGTGT
The DNA here is from genome assembly GCA_038502445.1 of Eremochloa ophiuroides. Taxonomy (NCBI): domain Eukaryota; kingdom Viridiplantae; phylum Streptophyta; class Magnoliopsida; order Poales; family Poaceae; genus Eremochloa; species Eremochloa ophiuroides. The sequence continues at coordinate 76,038 of JAHLJS010000292.1, forward strand.
GCGGCTTGCTCCTCGGATGTGTGATAGCTAGTGGGTGGTGACAGCCCCATCTAGTCTCTATGTCCACCATGTGTTTGTGCAAGTTCTTAAAGCATAGGGCCTGAAGCTGTAACGTCACAAGTTATCTTTTGCGGTGCTTGACTGAAACAGAGCTTCAAAGTAAACAATCATTGTAGACCTTTCCTTGATCTAGAACCTTTGCCGTTAATACCCTCTCTACCCTATCTATCCCAAACATCTAGTTATCTTAGGACGACCTTGATTCTTACTAGAACACTCACGTTCCCTGTGGAAATCGATACCTTGGAATACTCCTAGGTGAAAGCTACTTTGACAACCGTGTGCTTGCGGTTTTACTCCCTTGCCATATTTAGTGTCAACAAGCTTTCTAGTGCCGTTGCCGGGGATATCTCTAGCCTTGGTGGTTGCGTTAGGAATTGTCAACAAGCTTTCTGGTGCCGTTGCCGGGGAACGGTAGCTGTTCTAGAATCGAACCAAGTCGTCTGTATATCCTTTTTCATTTTTCTTCTTACCACCACCACATCCATTTCACAACAATCAACCACAACCTTTCTTTTACTACCATCACATCCACCTCACCACCATCAACCATCACCTTACAAAAGAAAAACAAAAAAAATACCACACTTGTCATATGGATTCCACTCCTATCCATAAATTCTCCACTCTAAGGCGCGAGTTCTTGGAGCCACCACAATCATCGAAGCCAATCACAGCTTCTAGCTATGAACTCCATCCTGGCTTTATAGCCATGGTTCGGGAGCAATCCTTCTCAGGGCAGGAAGATGAAAATCCTTACAACCACCTTCGGGAATTTGAGCAACTGTGCTCTTGCCTGAACATTCCTGGCATGTCACAAGAAACCTTAAAGTGGAAGTTATTTCCGGTCTCTTTGATGGGAGTAGCTAAACACTGGTATGCTCGATTCGTAGGTAGTGTGCAAGGAGAGTGGGAAGAACTGCGGAGCAAGTTTTGTTTAGCTTTCTTCCCTACCTCTAGAGTTGTTCATCTTCGTAAGAAAGTGCTCAACTTTGAACAAAAACCCAAGGAACCTTTAGATGTAGCTTGGGCCCGTCTTTCAGATTTATCTATATCGGGACCCAAATTAGCTATGCCCGATTCTATGCTTTTGCAACATTTTTATATGGGGCTTAGCAAAGAATCTGCACAATTGCTTGACATTGCCTCGAGAGAAGCTTTCTTACATGTTTTCGCAAGGGAAGGGAAGATCATTTTAGACAAAATCCTTGAAAACGCTCCCTACATCGGAATTCATGAAGAATTCCCTGAGGAAGACGATGAGCCGACCCCCAAGCGAGAAGAAGTTCTGACAACTGATCCCCTGCCTATTCAAACCATAGAGCCTGTTGTCAACCAAACACCCGAACCACCGAAAAAGAAAGAAATTCCACCTCCGGAATTTCCTTTTGAATTTGAGGAGGATCCTTCTCTTGATGTTGGGAACACCTTCAACCATCCAATTCATGAGAGATCTTTAGCATCCTTGACCCCATCTCATCATCTTCTCTATTCATCTAAAGATTTGGTAGTTCAAGAGCCCCTCAAATCAATCTCTGACTTTGATCCCCTATATGTCCCTCCTTATTTCTTTATCGATAATTCAACAAGGAGGCAATCAAAATCTTTTGGTTGAAAGTGGGCAAAAATCATCAGAGGTGTGGATCCCCATCCTAAAAGAGGATGAGGATGGAAATCCACTCGTAGAATGTCATAACCAAGAGATGACGGATGAATATGTTTGGGCTATTGACATTCTCGAGGAATCAACTTTGGAGTCCAAAAAGGAGGATCAGGTGGACGAGCATGAAAGTTATATCTTGGAAGAGCCATCAGATTCACGCTTTCATGAGAAATCTCCAAAGTCAATATTCCCCTCTACCGTTAGAGCTTGTGAGAGTTGCAACCATCATATGTTTCTCCTTTATGAAACCTTCAAAAGGATGGTTGCAGATGCTTTTGTTTACCATAAGTATTCCAAAGCTCGTAGTTGCCTTGACACAAGTTCTTGCAGCTAAAACTGCAAAAGTCGAGCTTATGACTTAAAACAAAGCACTGCCGGGAGATAACCCGTTTGCTTGCTGTTTCGATTCAATAAAATTTGTTGAGTAATAATAAAATAAAAATTTACCTTTCATCTTATTTAGTTAAAACAATTTCTTTATTTGAATAATTTGACTCTCTGGTGTTTCCCACCAGTCGAGTCCCCTTTGTTATCACCATTTCTATCTATGAATAAAAGCCAGGTGCCATCTCATTGAAGTGTGGGGGTCTTGTGACCCCATTGTGCACAAATTCATCAAAGCTCATCATCAACATGTCATACATGACACCTACTACCATGGTTTCCACTTCTCCATAGCTCCAATACCATGGTATGATCTTTTTACACCTTTTTCATGCATTCTTATCACGATCTAAATATACATGTTTAATCTTGCAAATTAAATAAACCAAAACCACAGTTTGATTAAAATTTTAAAAAGTGACATGTTTATGGCATTGTTAAGATAGAAGCTTGCATAAAGATTGTTCCATTTACATATTCTTATGCTTGTGGGAAAATACTTATAGGACAATCATATTGACTAAGTTGTTGTGGAGTGTGATATAATTCTGGCATAGAAATCCTACCTTTCGATTCAAAGTACTTGGAGAACTTTATTTTGATAAAATGTTAAAAACCATAGTATCACATACTCCTCAATGGTGATAAATTTCTACCACAGCCATATATGCTTTCCATGATTAAACTTTCTACATAAGCTACTTGCTTTGTGTTGAGTCTTGTCAAGTCCTGTTGACCCTTGTTGAGAGGTTTATCATGCTCCCAAGATCAAGATCACGTTCACCCACCTAAATATGCACTACTCTACACTGGAGTAGGCGCAAAAACATGTCTTCCATTTAGATCCATCCAAAAAATGCTCTACTCCTACACTGGGTGTAGACAAAAAAAGAAGCTGTTGACGGTAGTTATTGTATGATTTTACCCGTCAACCAATCATGAAAAGGAATATAAATAAGAGCCAACACCTAGAATAGGGTTTAAACTGACAAAATTCTACGAGTTTTGGTGAATTTGTGTTTTCCAGGGACTAAACAGGAAAAGAGCCAAAGAGGACCCACACCGCAGAGAAAAATACCGAATTATGCCGCGGCAGGAAATCAAGAATATTCTAGAGAACACCAGAGACACGCCTGCCGAGGAATGGCCGACATCTCAGAGAGAGGGGATCGGCCGATCCCACTGACAGGTCGGTCGATCCACCTCAGAGTCCGTTTCGTCTGCGTTTCGACGTGGTCCCACATCCCGAAATTTCACGCAATCTCCACCGCCCGTCGAAGTCGGTTTGATCGAAGGGCTACGGTTCATCCTACCGGCCTATATAAGGACCCCCAGACCCCCAGGGTTTTGAGAGGATCCAGAGAGAAATCAATCCAGGGTTTCAGAATTCCACCGACATATCTCAAATAGAGTAGAAACCCAAGATAGGATCTAGAGCCAAGCATCAAGTAGAAGATTAGCCTTGTAGTATCTCCAGATTAGGGCTATTCTTGTTCCAGAAGTGGTGTGGTAGTAGAGCTGGAGAGAGTTGGGGGCGTTGCCGGCCTGTCGGTGACTGCTCTTCGACTTGTACCCGCGGATTCAAGTCCTTCTTTGAGACTTGTTTCTGAAGATTTCTTTGGAGTTCAATTTCTAATCTAAGTGAGTAACGTTTCTATTATTGTTCTTAAGGTTTACGATTCTTTTGAGTGCTTTAGTCTTGGTAGCTCCGTGATTGAAGTAGTTATTTATAGTTTAAGCGTGATGCTTAGATTATATTTACTCGTAAATGCCCTATACTGCCCGGATCGGTGGTAGATCGCGAGGGTGACCTAGCCTTGTTGAGTCTTACACAGTCCACCTCCCATCAGTAGAACCGTAGGTTTCCATTACAAAGGAATTTACCCTTTGTTGGTGTATTCCTATTGTAATTCCCCTTCAAGAACAATCATATCATATCTTGTGAGGATTAGAACTAGAAGCCTTAGCAATCTCCTATATCACCTATTTTCTCCGTCCTTGATAGCAGCTCAGGGGTTAAGTCTAGATTCTAGTCATCCCGTTTTCCCTGTGGTAAAATATAAATAACGATACCTGGAATACTCCCGGGTGAATTGCTACATCGGTATCTGTCCGCTTGCAGATAATCTTAATGTTTATTTGTTTGAGTTATCTTATACCAACACTCCCTCCGTGGGAGGCACTCCCTAAACAAAGGAGGCTCGGGAGAGAGATCTGCTCAGTTACCTGGTGTCGGCGACATAGTGGAAGGTACCCTGCTTTTATAGGGGATGTGCGCACCAGGCTTGAGGACTGACAGTTGCCGTAGCGTAGCCTCCCTATATCGTCTAGGGGGTTTAGGTTGGGCGTTATACTGTGTCCCTTCTCCAGTGGCAGGATGGCGCAAAGTGGAGTCACCTGACACGGTGTTAGTTCGTACATGTCAGTTGGTACGACGGACGTGTGTGTGTGGAGTGGTCGCGTTGGTGAGCCCACACGACATGACTGTGTCTGTAGAGTGGACAGGACTTCCTTCGAGTGCAAGGGAGCTCGCTGACGTCATCCGGAGGCTCGGGCGAAGCGGAGGCGCCCGAGGGGGTTAATCCTGAGGGGGTTGGGCGAATCGGAGAATTGCGTCCGAGGGCATCCTTTCCCCGAGCTCTCTTGCTAAAGGCTCGGGCGTATCGGAGAGTTGCACCCAAGGGTCCTGTGCGCCTAAGGGGGCACAGGTGACTCCTACGGGCAAGTCTAGAGTGGGCCTTAACCGGCCACGCGCTTTTTCTCGTATGCTTGAGCTTCTCTTTGACGAGCTGTTTGGGCCACATTTCATTAAGGATGTTTATTTTTAAGTTAAAATAGAGAACCTCTTATTTCGGTACCGACAAGCTATTTTGGGATTGTAGAAAGTATGTTCCTTAACTAAATTTTCACCTAATTTGTTATCTTGTCTCGTATCATCTTGATTGTAGAAAGTATGTTTTTTATATGTTCTTTAATTACAATAACAAGTTATTTGACGTAATTTATATTTTAATTTACTCCATCAAATATTATTCTAGGCATCCTATGAGGACTGGTCCTAGAGTGGCACAAACTGCAGAGCTTGCCATCGCATCACGGCCACACACCCCAATGCCGCCTCCGCCTCCCCACACCCCATCATTTTGAGCAAGACAAACAAATCACAAACCCCCCATCGTCCAACCAAAGCCAAAGCCAATGGTCTGTCCGTAGTCCGTCATCAGTGGGTGAGTGAGTGTACGTCTACTCTAGATGTGCAATTAGATATACTCCCTCACACACTCCCAGGCACACGTTTCCCCATACGCCCACCCACGCGTGAGGATGGAAATATGGAAATGGTTGGAATTGTATATATGGATATCCGTATCCGTATCTGTTTTAAAATAGATGTTAAAGTAGATACATTCGTATTCGTATTTTAGTGTTTTTCTCTATCCGATTCTAGATTCGTATTCGACAATATCCGGCAATATCCGTATCCGAATAAAAAATAAGGTATCATGAACCTATTTAAAAGTTTTCTCTCCATAATAAGTGAACAATTATTTAATTTTATTATAACTAATAATGCATGTAACATATTTAATAGTATATATAAAAATAAATTTAGTATTAATTGTAAGTTATTAATGATACATAAAGAGTAATTAATGAATTTTAGCACTTTTATAATTTAGGTTAATCTAATATATTTGTTCTTTTAAATTTTTTAATCCTTTAGTTTATTTATTTATTGATATAAATTATTTTATATAAATTTAAAATTTCATAATAAATATTTATATAAATATAATATTGATTGATTAATATATTTTAATTATTAAATATATATTGATAACTATATTATTTTTGTGCTATCTTTATCTATGTTATATACACAAATGCTTTATCTTTACTTGTGTGATAATTACGTAATTCCAATACTAGTTATAAAGTAAATGCTTGTTTTTCTACCATTTTTATTTGAATTTATTTACTTGATCTATTATATTATTCAATATTATCTATTATAATTTGGTTTACTTTGCTCTTAGAGATTATTAAAAATGTACTTTCATTTAGTTCACTTTGGTTAACGATGTACTTAATAATAAAATTTTGTTCATGTATGTTAAATTTCATAGTGTACATTTTGAGTTGGATCGAGTAAATATCCGATTTCAGATCCGCATTCGAACCATCCGTTTTGTATTCGTATTCGAAAATATTCGAATCCGTATTCATATTCGAATTAAAATATGGTAAAAGGTGACATGCAAATTTGATTCCATGCGTATTCGATCCGTTTCCATCGTTACCCACACACCACACCATCCTGGTCCAGTCCAGTCCTCTTCATTTCATTTCATACTACTGTGGTACAGTAGCCAGCAGCAGCAGTAGCCAGTAGTACGTAGTAAGTAGTAGTATACTCCAGTGCCTGTGCCTGTGCGGCTGTGCGTGCGAAAACCTGTACTACTACTGGTAGAGTACATGGTCACACCGCACCACAGAGAATCAGGCTGTATTTAGATCTCAGTTGCAGGTATAATTCTATACTTACCACGTTCATTTGTGTTTGACAACTTTTATCCAATTATGGTCTAAATAAGCTTAAAAAATTCGTCTTGTGATGTACATGTAAAAATTACAAACATATAAATATTTCGTGTACATTTAATACTTCATATATATGTCATAATATTGACGTGACTAGTTATAATTGTAATTTACAGTGAATCTAAACATGTGCGTTTGCGTCGCCTCCGTCCCCTCAACGCAGCTGCAGCTGTGTGCGTGTGTGAGTCCCAGTATTCATTCAACAGAGAAATCAGAACTGGGAAGGGGCAGGGCGGGGACGGGCCGCGATAACCTTGGACATGAGTTGAGAGGCGCTATCTTTTCATGTCCATGTCCATCTCCCGAGCGAGCGACCGATTGATTGATGTGTGATGCCTCACTCGCCTGCCTTCGTGGCAAATCTCATCAGCAACAGAGACGGCTGGCGTGACACCTTCTCTCTCTCCTCCCTCCATATCTTTCCTTTGCCGCTTGCTGTCTCCTTCTCATCTCTCTCCAGTCTCTCTCCACCACCCCGGCCGCTTTCCTTTCCCCTCCTCTTCCTCTTCTCCTTCCTTCATCAGAGCGCGCGAAAAGAAACCGAGGCATGGAGCGGCGGAGGAAGGCAATGTGGCTGTACCCCAAGGTGGTCGGCTTCAACCCGCCGGAGAGGTGGGGTCACTCCGCCTGCTTCTTCGAAGGGGTCGTCTACGTCTTCGGGGTATGTATGGTCTTCTTGATCCCGTCTTCTCCAACCATGAATGTTTTTGCTCTGAATTCTTGTGCAAATTCCGCATCTTTTTTTTTAAAAAAAATTGATTGATACCTTCTTCCTATCCTATCTTAATCAGTAGAGCTGCATGCGAACCTATTCACTCAGAGTTTGCCGAGTCTTGTATCTCCTAGTTCATCAGGAGGAAGAGGCATGCTGGTGGTGGTGTGAGCTCTGACCCCGCCTCTCCCAGGCTGAGAGCAGAGATTCTTTTGGAGAAAGAGAAAAGAAAAGTTGTAGTATCTTTTCTTGTGTTCATCCTCTGGAGCCGTGTTTTGTCCGTTGCACCTCCCACTGATGTAGATGTAGCCATGTAGGAGTAGCAAGCCAAGCCAACAAGCAAAATGTTGTGCAGCTTTCACCAAAAGTGGGGGAGTCCTTGGTCCATGCGGTAATATTCCTCTCATAGTATTATCCATAATGAAAAAGTAGCAGCGGTAGCAAAGCAAAAGTGGTTTCGCCTTTCGTTGAGTTATTACTACTCCTCAGGTTCTTTGAGTTAATCTGAAGCAGAGATTCAGTGGTTTAGCGGCATAGTATGTACTGCAGCAGGAGACGAGCGGGTGGAAAGAAAAAGAGGAAAAGAGAGCCTTTTCGCTCTCGTATCGCTTTCTCTTTCCCCCGTCCGCTTGCGAGGGCGAGGGTCGGACCAGGACCACTACTCCGTCCTTCGTTTAAGTTCCCCAGTCCCCCCCTTGATTGGTAGTATGGTCAGTGGTCACGCAATGAGAATGTTAAATGCGAGCAACACTGTCACCCGCTCGCACCTCACGTCTTGGATCGGTGCTACTTACTGCACCGACCCAGCTAGACGCCGCCCTCTCCTGATCCGATCCATGGAACGAACGAACTGACCAGTTCACGGCACATGGTTCCACACTTCCACAGCGATCTTGATCAGATCGATCGAACGAACGAACGAACAATCATTCTGCAATATATAATCTGTTTCTTTGTTCAGCTCGTTGTTGTGGTTAATTTCAATTCTTGGATGCCGGCCGGCCATGAACCTGCTCCTTCGTTCATTCCAGGGATGCTGCGGCGGGCTTCACTTCAGCGACGTGCTGACGCTGAACGTGGAGACGATGGCGTGGAGCTCGCTGGCGACGACGGGGCAGCGGCCGGGCACGCGGGACAGCCACGGCGCCGCGCTGGTGGGCCACCGGATGCTCGTCTTCGGGGGCACCAACGGCGGCAAGAAGGTGAACGACCTGCACGTGCTGGACCTGCGCACGGGCGAGTGGACGCGCCCGCAGTGCAAGGGCGCACCGCCGTCGCCGCGGGAGAGCCACACCGTCACCGTCGCCGGCGCCGGCGACCGCCTCGTCGTCTTCGGCGGGAGCGGGGAGGGGGAGGGCAACTACCTCAGCGACGTGCACGTGCTGGACGTGCCCACCATGACGTGGTCCACGCCGGAGGTCAAGGGCGACTACAGGCCCGCGCCCAGGGACAGCCACAGCGCCGTCGCCGTCGGCGCCAGGCTCTTCGTCTTCGGCGGGGACTGCGGCGACCGGTACCACGGCGAGGTCGACGTGCTCGACGTCGACACCATGGCGTGGTCAAGGGTAAGCTGCCATGTCCTTGTCATGTGTAAGGTGGGCTGGCCTGGCCCTGCCCTGACCTGCCCTCGAATTTGACAGCTCTGCCAGATGCACATGTTCCCGGTGTAGATTGATTAATTGCCATTATCTTTCGCTTTCCAAATGTGATAGATGCTGGCTTGCTTGCTAGGATACATCTCTCACCCACACAGTAACGACGAGTACTCCTGCTGATGCTGACTGCCACGATGCATGTTTAACTAAGCAACTGCCCTTGTTTCCCCTAGGAAAAAAAAAAACACATTCAGCCCGCGCAAGAAATTTCCCGAGTATCATCGTGTGATGCTAACTTAATTTCAATGTTGATTATTCGCAGTTTCCAGTAAGGGGCGCATCGCCAGGCGTCAGAGCAGGTCATGCAGCCATGAGTATTGGGTCCAAGGTTAGCATCATCTGCTGTTTTTCAAATGAAAGGAATAAAATTTGCTTACTGGTACTGGATCCTGACCAAAGCACGTCTGTGTAGGTATATATTATTGGAGGAGTTGGTGACAAGCAATACTACAGCGATGTCTGGGTTCTTGATGTCACAAACCGTTCCTGGAGTCAGCTTGAGGTATGCGGGCAACGACCGCAGGGAAGGTTTTCTCATACCGCAGTGGTAATGAATACCGACATTGCAATCTATGGAGGGTAAGTTTGCATGGACAGATTTTTGTTTCTAGTAGATTCGAGGCTATCAAAACTCAAAGATCAACAATTTTGTATAATTTACAGATGTGGCGAAGATGAGCGACCCCTGAATGAGCTTCTCATTCTGCAATTGGGCTCTGAGCATCCAAATGGCCGGTACAACATCTCAATGTGCAAGGTTCGTAGCAACCATTGGAGCCAGGAGAAGAGGAAATTTCTCAGATCAGAAACTGTAAGTAGCTTAATTTACCCTGAATACTTTTGATGTTAACTTGTTATTGCAAACACCAGTATGACTCATCATAAAACAACATGGCAGAAAGATGCAAGTGTGAGCAATGGAGAAATGGTTCAGAAACCTCGAGAACCAGAGATCGAGCAAAGAAATCCGTTCCTGTGTGGCCTAGGTAAGTGAAAAAAGAAAAGAAAAGAAAAACAATACTACTTTTCTGCTGGTGCTATATTTGTGACACATTTATTTATTGGTACATGTTGGCACTCTTCAGAGAATGGCCGTGTGAAAAGAAGGAAAACCGGTGAAGTTCGCCCAAAGGAGCCTGAGTCAGAGCAAGAGGAGCACTCACTGTCTCTTTCCCAACATTCGTCGCCATCACAGTCAGATCAAGAGCAGAATGGAGCTCACAAACTTTCGGCCTCTCCCAACACGTCGATTTCAGCCCTGCAACCAATTGTTCGTCTCAGCGGCAATGGCGCTCTGAGGGCTCCTGGACCCGGAGGCATTTCTTCAAGGCCTCTTAAGACGGACCAGTTTCTCCGCACCATCGCACCACCACAACATCGGCATGAAGTGCAGTTCCTTTCCTCCGACCATAAGCCGCAGCCCCGGCCTCCTGGGCCACCCCTTGTATGCCACTCTTCACACACTAATCCATTCATCAGAACAATGTTCAGTGTCGATCATGCATCTTAATGGTCACTGCTTTGCATCTGCAGATTGGCGCAGAGGTTCATGGGACGATCGACGGAGCTTTTGATTCTGGGTACCTCATGACCGCCGTCGTGAATGGGCAGCTCTTCAGAGGCGTTCTATTTGCTCCTGTAAGCAAACCATCCAGAAACAAAATATAGATGATATCAGGGCTCCATGCTTGGTGTTTGTGTTCTTGATGTTTCTCTGCCTTTGGCTTTTCCTCTCAGGGACCTGGAGTTACTGCTCCGAGACCGACTGTTCATCACCAGATCCTGACGAGCTCGGCCGTGCCTCCCCAGCAACGGCCACTGCTGGCGCACGCCATCCCTGTCCACGCCCGGCCGGTGCCGCAGGCGACGGGCTTCGTCCTGCCCGACTGTGCCCACCACGCCCGCCAAGGGTTCCCGGCAAAGGCCGTCAAGTCCGAGCCGGAGCGAGGCAGCAGCGACCTGCACGACGTCGTGCTCACGCTGGGAGGGCCTGGAGGGGGCAAGTGAGCCCCTCACAGCTCATGGAAGGCCTCAAGAACGGCCGAGGTCCTGCCTGGCCTATTGCTGTTTGCCTCTTGGATTGCTTTGTAAATTAGTCATTCTGGTTGAGAGGGGAAAAAAAAAAGACTAGCAGCTTTTCTGTAATCTTTCCCGAGTGATTCTAGGGTTCTTTGATCTGTGACTTTACTACATATATGAATATAGTGTTAGCTTGATGCGGCTAGTTTTGTTACGAGCTGTTGGTGTCGTCTGCTTCCTTGGGACTAGTATTTTTCTGATGATACTACACGAATTGGCTTCAGCGTTCTGGAAGGAGCACTTTGCTTGAATTTTACCGATGTCCTTTTGACAAGTCAAATTGAAAAGCCACGAGAGAGGTTCGATGTGTCACAGAAAACAAGCGTGTTGTCTGTTGAAACCACCTCTGTCGGATGTCCGGCAAAAATGTTTATTTAGTGGAAGATAACCAACACATTATGCAATCCTACTTATTTGGTCATCTGACTTTTCAATAAACTAATCAAAACGGCCATGTTCGTTTGGCTGAAAAAAGACACTGATTTTGGCTGATACTGTGAGAAAAAAAATATTGTGGTATGGTTAAAAAGAAGTTGAATAGGGTATTTATTTGATTACTTTCCGCTCTGTTCGCAAAAGCGCTGATTTCAGCAGATGAAAATTTTATTCTATGATTAAAACTAAATCAAAATTTTGGCTGATTGAACAAGTAAACATGACTTGGTACTCCTCACACAATTTGGATCGGGCATGGTCTAACATCATACATGTTGTGCTTAAGCCCTGTATACCTCTCTTTTCTAACATGACAGAGAACAAAAGAGGGATCAAGGCTAAGAGGTTATTTTGCTGATACTAGTTGCTAATTTTGACTGATGCTGATTTGTTATGGGAGAAACTACTATTTTAGAGTTAAAAATAAGCGTTGATAAAGCTAACAGAGCCATTCTCCGGCTCCGGCAGCAGCTTAGAGCGAAAAGCTGTATAGTTGCTTTAGATGGAAGAGCTTTTAAATAAAAACAATGGAGAAGCTGGGGCACGAAAAAAGTTTATAAGAGGAGCATGGAGGGTCCTATCAGATGATCGCATGGCTATACCGACCACAGTACCGACATGTACGTGCGGGATGGTGTAGGTGTCTTGACTCTTGAGCCAGGGTAACAAGGATTACAAGTATGAGTTGTAAAAAAAGGATTGCAAGAATGTAAAAGCAAAGCAGAATTGAAACGCATATTGCAATCATTGAAAAGTCTTCGAGCTACGAGTAGTCCAAATGACTGCAATGTATATGTTGCAACAGATACATATATTTACTAGTATAATAAAGTAGAATCATAGACAGCATATAAAAAAAACCATCTAACGCATGCCACTTAGAGCAACTTCAAGTGACTCTAAATCTTTTCTAAATGTTAGGAATAGAGATTTTGGTGAAAAACTAGCTATCTTCTATTCCGGATTTTTCGCTAGCCAAATATAGGAGACAAGAATAGCTCGTCGAAGTGCACATGCATATAGAAAAATTATTGGAGTCAAGAGATATAGAAAACAATTTTTATGCAAATGACTATCTAAATGATGATTTAGAGAGTGACATTTAGAAAGACTCTTGGAGATGCTCTTATTGTTCCTTGTAAGATTGGAAATTTTCATACAACACAACAGACAGAGCGTCCAACAAAGGGCAAAACGTTTTATAATTTAGAATAGAGGGAGTGATTGAGTATAATTTGACACCACCAAAAACCACTCCTCATATTTAAAACTACGCATAGTCCTAAGGATGTTTAGTATATTATTATATTTGACAACAAGCAATCACATGTCAAAGAATGACAGAATATAATTGCACGGCAAAAAGTGATACAATACGACTAATACGTTCAGCAACTGCATTTCGATTACACCAAATAAATTATCTCGATTTCAATTTCACCATTTTCACGGTTTGACACGACAGAAGCCTAGGCACACTGTAGACAGCTTTCGACTACTGAAGGCAATTATTTCCAGCACGATGGGCTGCTCTGTTCACAGAGACCTGGCCACACTACACTTCTCGCGCGCGTGCACATATCGTTGTCAGGACATCAACCTGATGGCACACTGACCACAAGACATGGAAAGACAAGCGGCTCTGTAGTAGGATTCGTGCTGTAACAGCAATTTCACTCAGAAGAAAAGTAGGAAAAAAAAAAGAGTATCTCAAAAAAGCCTAGCTAGACAGGACCTCACGTTGCACTTGCAAGAATCTTATTGTACCCCACTGCTTCATGTAAGAGCACCAAAAGCTGGAAGGACACCAGCCGAGCCAAGAGATATCCTTTTCATGGAACAACGAAAGAACTGATATGTTTTCAATCAGGACACCCTAACGTTGGATCTACATTTCGTTTCTGATGCTCATGAACAGGATCAACAGAATTAATCACTCTCAAATTGGAAATGGAGATAAATATGCATCTCATCGTCCCGTGTCGCCCAACCTCTTGAGTAGCTTCCCAATGTCGTAGCATATCTCAATCTTATCGCTTTTTATCCGTTGACGGAGTGAACAGCTTGTCTTACCGGCTGCCAAATATGTGCGCAAGAGGGACTCGTATGCTTTCCCGTCAATGCACCCTAGCGTCCTCAGGCAGTTGCAGAACCTCTCGGCCCTGTCAGGATCCTTGTGTTCTTCGAAATACTTCTGGAACTTATAGATCCTGTCCTGATCGAGCTTCCCTGCTTTCTTGGGGAGTTTGGCCATATTCTCTACCCAGTTCAGTGCTGAGTTCATGTCCTCCTTGCCCATGTAGTGATCAAGAAACAACTCACATGTTTTGTAGTCAAACTCTGCACCTTTTTCCTTGATCTTCTCCCTCAATATTTCTGCTTCTTCGGTCATGCCAAGCTTCAGATGGCCACGGATCATCATATTTGTCAGTCTTACATCATAGTTTTCATAATTAGATTCCCACTCCATATAAATCTGCTTCATGCGGTCAATATCATCGAGCTTGTAAAGAGCATGAAGCATGCCGAGGTAGCTTATGTTGGTTACCTTGAAGAATTTGGCCTTTATCACATCCCATACCCTGTTAATCTCGCTCAAATTGCCTAGTGAAGCATAGAGGCTCAAAAGGAAATCAAAAGGTTGCCTGCCATCATCAGCACCAATAAGGCCTTCGAGTTTCTTCAGAGCAGCTTCTGCCTTTTCAACCTGTCCAGCATTTACATAGATAGAAGCAAGTGTACTATATGCAGACCACCCAAGAGTCACATTTTTTCCTACCATTTCTTTTAGAAGTTCTTCAATGTCATCTATCTTGTTCGATGCTGCATAACTGGTCATCAAAATGCAGCATGTGAGGTTATCTGGTTTAAGATTCTTCACTTTCATCTCCTCAAAGAGACTATCGACCTTCCTATGTTGGTCTAACTTCAGGTAAAGGGACATCAGATTATTGATGGGTAGCACGCTGGACCAGGTGCCAAGTTCATCCATCTGGCGGTAGAGATATGTTGCTTTCTCTTCTAATTTTGCTGAGCAATAACAACTAAGAAGGGCGCCGTAAGTTCGATGATTCTTGGCTGGATCAGGGAGGTCAGCAAAATAATTCTCAGCTGCCTCAAGGCCACGCACTTTATAGATGAGATCCAGACGTATTGCATGGTTAGTGTGTGACATGTTCATACCCCTTGCATTGACCATCCAATCCATCAACTGCATGAAAATGATGCCACATTATAGATGAAGTAATACCAACCATAAATTAAGCAACAATAGAAGATGTGCAAACAAGAGCAATTGCATATTTCCCACTACTCTAACTTGAATTTGACAATTTTATCAAATTATCTGATGAATCCTAGTCGGCAAGGCATCGACCAGATGATTAGACGCGATTAGTCATCGACCAGCTCAATTAGTGAAGCCTAGTCGTCCTGCATATACGAGGACTGATATGATATTTAGCAGCAATGAAGCTAGAAAAGGAGAGTTGCAGATCAGAAATTAAAGCAGAGCAGATGTAGCAAGATGGAAGAAGATTGGAGGACAGGAACTTCATCTTAAGGAAGGAAGGGACCTGGTGGCAGAATCTTGTAGCACTTGGCTGCTGCAGTGGTTGACGGATGGGAACCCGTGCTGCTTGAGGAAGGGTGCCTGGCAAAGGCAGGAAGGGGAGATGGTGGCGGCCTGAGGTAGGGATCTGGCGGAGGCAGCAAGTAAAGTGGACGGCGGAGTGGCAGCTGTGTGATAGCGCGAACTCGAAGATGGACAGTGGAAGGCTGAGGGACATGTATAGGCCTAACCCTAATGAGCCAAATTGGCAGCCTAAAAGCTCTACCTCGCAGCCCACGTGCACAGGCCCACCCAGCGCCAATTGAAATCCAAGCCGTCCAGTCCCTAGTCGGATGACTAACCACGATTAAGTGACGATTAACCGGGCGACTCAAAAGCTAGCTGACCAAGCCTTGAAAAACCAATATTCATTTAATATTGTGCACAAGAAGCAAGCAACAATGGCCGACGTACTTAATTCCACCCCTCTCAATGTGTCTTTTAGAAGGGAATAAGCTGTTGGAATCGCAAAGTCTAGTTGCCAGAGTTGCTTTTATTAACTTAGAAGAGGATAGGGATACTTTCATCTGGAACTTAAATAATAATGGCTTGTTTTACAAATACCTAGTCAATAACGGGATTAAGGTTACCCAGGAAATTTGGCATATGAAAGTGCCCCTGAAGATTAAGATTTTCCTTTGGTTCTGAAAGATAAGGGTGATTTTGACAAAAGACAATCTTGCTAAAAGGAACTGGAATGGTAGTAAGTCTTGTTTTTGTAGCAGAGCTGAAACTATCCAACATTTATTTTTGATTGTCATTATGGCAGATTTCTTTGGCGTGTTGTGTTTGTTTTGTTTGGCATTAATCCTCCAAGGAACACCAACCATCTTTTTAATAGTTGGTCAAAGCTAGGAGGTTCCAAACATAATCATCTTTTATTGACTGGGGCTGCGGCGCTTTGCTGGGCAATATGGATCACAAGGAACGATATGTTTTTGATAAAGGTCACCCAAAAACTTTTTTGCAGGTTCTTAGGGGGACACACTGGTTACAATTTTGGGCTCTTTTGCAGCCCCCAGATGGCGGCAAGGAACGGATTCTTGATGCTTGCAAGCTACTAGAATCGAGAGCCATGGAGTTCTTCGCATCGAATGGATGGTCTTTCATTTATCGTCATGAACTTTAATTCTGAACCTATAGTAAGTTTTAATTATGGGTGTGCTACTGTAATAAGCTTGGACTGATGCTTCTTCTCTTAAAAGAAGACTGAAGTTGGAATTTTCCATTATCTAAAAAAAATCGGGTCACTGGACCAAATTGGAGGCAGACAACTTGATAACAAGAACATGAATTAATCAGACAACAAGCATCATGCAGCAATCAGTTGTGCAATGTGACACAAGCAGCTTGGTTACGACATGAACAGGTGGTTTCCATGGCAGCAGTGGTGTTTTTGAGGATGTTGTCCAAAGAGAATTATTGGGAATGCAGCATGAGGACACACAGTCACTAGCTGAGCAGGTCATTGTCATGGTGCTGCTGGGCCCAGGATGGCCCAGGCATGAACAGGACCACGCGTTACTGTAGCACAGCCGTCGTGAACAGTGCTGCGGGTACTGTAGCAGATGCAGCCGCAGAGTCCCAAGCGTGCAGGGCAAGTTAGAGATTAGAAGGAAATAGATTAGTGAGAATAAATAGACTCCTATTAGTTAGGGAAATAGAGTCTTGATTAGTTAAGGAGATAGAGTCCTATTAGTTAGGGAAATAGAGTCCTAATTAGTTAAGGAAATAGAGTCCTATTAGTTGGGGCCGGTTGGCCATATATATATATCGCTGTAAACAATCGTTGAAGGAAGCAAGAATATTATCAATCTAATCTCCTTCTAAAACCCTAACGGGTGCCAAGGGGCGAAACCTCGCTCCCCAAAATCCAATTCCCCAAATACTCTAGTCTCCCTCCACGCCGACTTTGTCCGACCATCTTCCTAGCAATGATTATCCCCCAAATGATCTAAGGATCATAATAGTCATGTTTTGGGGTTGCTGTTGTATCCAGAGGAGCTGCATATGTATTGTTCGATGAAATGTCTCCCAAGGAAATGGCCACAGCAGACAACACAACTAGAGCAGGCTGTCTTCATGCCACTGATGATATCTGACGGTGATGCCCCTGAGGTGTTGGCCAAAATTTCTGGACAGGTTGTGTTGGATGAATTACCAGCTGATGTTGGCACGTGCCACGGTTTACTGCAGCAATTAGCTCAAAGTTGATGAGGAGCGGAAAGTAAGTACTGAACCAGCAATCCCCAACTTGCTCACTCATGCCAATGACCATTTTTCTATGTTAGCAATTGGTGTGGACTCTATGAATGTGGTTGAGGAAATGCATCTTGAGAATGAAGCTATAGTATTGACCGAGCAAGTTGAGTTTGTGGATTCAATGACATCACAGGAAGTATCACATGTGATGTATAATGGAATGCGTTGTATGGATGTGGTTTGGGATGATGACCAGCTAGATGACCACGAATATCAGGTCAGTCTAAAACTGCAGCCATGAGCGGGAGATGTGCCAATATGAACAAGCAGAAATGAGTGGATCGAGCAAGTGCAAGAAATTGCAGGTTCATCTTGAAAATAGTGAGGTATTTGCTGAAATGCATAACAGAGTTGTGTGTGATTCTGAGATGCCAACTGACATTGACAAATATGAAGGTCTGTTGCAACATCTAGCCTTGGGTGTGGATATCGAGAAGGCAACGTGCATAGTCGAGATCAATGTCCATGTGGTGCTTACACCTATCAGCATCTCACCTCATCTTCTCAAGCAATCTCAGAAAGTGGAGTACTGGAGTATTTTTATGGAAAGAAGTTTCCAGATGCTGGGCAAGCTGTCGACAATATGATTCTCCATGCTGACTCATCACAGCACTTGGAGTTTGGAGTGGCGGACACAGCGTATATATTTGATCGCATGATGGGATATAATTGAAATAAATCAAGTTTTCAAGGTAATGTCAGCAGGGAGATACGGAACCAACAGAAAGCGAGAAGGGTATTCGTACTATTCTGGAGGAGTGATTTCAGCCTAGGAGAAAGAGCTAGGCAACATAACATGCTTGCCAAATATTTTGAAACTACAATAAAATCTGAAAAGTGCAGTTCTCATTCAGGTAGCTGATTCTAAACTACTTTTAGTTTTAAAACATTTAGAAGAGCTCATACAGAATTCCTACAGAAGTACAGATTCTCGATGTTGTCAGGACAGATATTAAACTGCTACATATATGCAACAGTTCCAGTCGAGGGCTTGTTGGGCGCAATCTGAAGTTTGGCTTGCTTATTCATGATTACTTAATGGAATATCATGCATTGCACCCCCTGAATCGGTGAGTGCATTGCCACAGATTCAAAATTATGTGTTACATCCTTCAGAATGCCTAGTGTTTGTGTTTAGGTCTTTTGATTCTTCTGGCCATACATACGTACAAAGTACAAACTCATTCGATCTTCGGAGTTCGGAGCCACTATGATTTGCACCATGGAGATATAACTATTGCACAGCTAAGGAGAGAGGTACTGAACTACTGATTGGGAATTGCCACATGGGTTGTGATGAGTATTGCATCAAATGGGAAGTTTGGTTTTCACATCCTTGGCGTTCAGAACATTCAACTCAGAGGTCATTCATATCACAGAAGTACTGCTGTGGGCGAGCATGCCCATGGGAGGATACTGTTTGCGGTCTGTTTGAATGTGCCATGGGATCCTGGTGGCACTGATGGTAGTGGCATTCAAGCCATTGCTTGGGGACAAGCAATGTTTCATGGGGGCGAACCATATGATTTATGGGCCCAGTTTGGGCTTTGGACCCTGTGGTTTTGGGCTGGCAAAAGTAGAACCGATTTATCTGTGATTATCTGTGATTTGCTCACGTCCGTGTTTGGATCTCGCTATGAGCAACGCGGGTGGTGAGAATGTAGCAACTGCGCCAACACTGCCTCCCGTCAATTGCCTATTTATCTTGCCAGCCAACACCACTACCGTCCATCACAGAACCTAAGAGTGGCCAGATAAACAGGGCTGGCAAACCCCAAGCCATGATTCCACCGCCGCCCTGCCATCATTGATCTCCACTGCCAGAGAGCGAAGGGTCCCTAACTAACTGCAAGTGTTCCCAAACCAAACACTGGACGATTCGTAAACCACAAATTTCCTAACCCTAATAAGCAGAACTAAAATCGAATGGGCGAGGTTGGTTGATAGGCAAGGTGGAGCCAGGCGTATACCTCGAGGGCGTGGGCGTGGCGCTTGTACTTGCGGAGCTGCTTGACATGCTTGACGAGATCGTGGCTTGGCGTCGCGCCGCCCTCCCGCACCCACTTGTTCAACACCCGCGACACGCTCCCCTCCCCGGCTTTTCCAAGCGCCGACAGACGACGGTAGAGCAGCCTCGGGTCCTTCTTCGCCGGCTTCGCGGCGGCGGCGTCAGCGGCACTGGGTGCAGCGGCGGCGGAGGGCGCAGCGACTCGGGAGGCGGCGGCAGGGGCGGTAACAGAAGGTGCCACCGCCGCTGCTTCTGTAGCCGTAGAGAGGAGGCGACGGAGTAGGAGGCGGGCGCCGGCGGAAGGGGCCGGCGGCGGCATGGTTTAGGTTTTCTTTTTTTGGGGGGTGGGGTTTGATTGCTGGAAGGGGACAAAGCAGTTTCACTGCGTCGATCGAATTCGAACCAACGAGGGCCCATTTCTCCTTTGTAAATTTTGCCAAAATGATTGCATCATTTATTTATTTTTTTATTTCTGCAAAAAACTACCCGCGAACACGCAAGTGCGCGCATCTTTGCCGCGGCCTGCGGCAACGAACAAGGCCGGGCCTGCGGCCCATCAGCGAGAAACAGGCCTACACAAATGTCGAGCCCAGCGCAACGCCAATACTATCCTCACGTCGTCTACCATAACCTAATTCCCTAACCACGCAATCTTAGGCCTAAACAAATGTCGTACGTTCAAGCTCAGGGTGTCGTACGTTTTCTAGACTATTAGGCATGGCATGCAGCCGCCTTTGCGTGACTGATGATGCTTCTGCCACCGCAGCCCACTTGGCCACTCGTCGATTTTGTTCTCTCTTTTCTGCTAGAACGTGCCTTTTCTGATTTGCTCTGTCTTTTCCATATCCTTCCGTTGCCATCCATCATCACTCATCAAATATTGTATTGGCCTTTCTACTCTACTCCCTCCGTCTCTAAACTATTGACGTTTTGAGTGTTCATGTCACAAGTTTAACTAGATTTATAGAAAATACATGCAACATTTACATTTCCAAATAAATTTGTTAAAAAATTAGACTAAAAAATCTATTCAATGATATTAATTATATATTATAAATATTAATAATTTTTAGTATAAATTTAATCAAAGATATTTTTCGGAAAGCGAGAACGATATTTTTTTTTTTACGGAGGGAGTAGGCAAGATCTAGAGCGATTTCTGACACTAATGATAGTATCCGCTGAACCAAAACCACACTACTCGCCACACCTTTTGGCGCCATAAACAATACCCACTAATCATTTGAGTATTTGACCAAACAGTTTGGTTTGTGGACGTAACAGCCGGTGGCGGAAAGGGACATTTCGTTAAGCGCCTGCCACGTAATAACGATGTACAGGCCCTAGGGACACGTACGCCCCCATAGTTTTTACCATTATTCGGATTTTCGGCGGGGTTGTGAGACAAAAATATTATTTTTATTTAAAAGTGCCGAATTTGAATGATAAAACTCAAGTAAACAGACGGATTTTTAACCAATACAGTTCCTTACATGAAGGGCTTGTTTCGTTAAGTGACTAAGTCTCGACCAGGCTCTAGAAAATCACCCTTCAATTGTTTGGAGTCTAACCTGACGTTGCTAAGCCACTTTCAACCCATAGGCTGGCTCTAGAAGAACGTGGAGGGCTGCCGTTCTTTCCTAGCCATGCCCTGACCAGCTCTCGGTCAGCTTTAGGTCACCTCCTGCAGCGTCACACCGCAGCACCCACCCTAACGGTACGTGCGACTTCAAGCTCGTGGTCTCCCATGGGCCTGGGCATGCCGGTGGCTGGCCGCCGATCGCGCCGTCCTTCTCTCCTCGTGCTCTGGCGAGCTCTCACTCCGACGACATCTTCCTTTGCTCTGGCGGCGGTCCCTCCATCTTCCTACCCTCTGGATCTCCCTCCGGCGGCGGTCCATCTGTTGGACCATGCCATGCTCGTATCAACCGCGTACCTCCGAAGCGGTCCACCCCCGAGCATGAGTGCCGACGTGCTTTGGGCTGAGCAAAACAGAGACTACAGAGCTGCTCAGGTGATTCGAGCTAAGGACGACGATGATTCGTGCTCCTGACACGATTTGAGCTGAGAACGACGATGACGCCAATGATTCCAACAGAGGTGCTCGCCTCGCTTGTGCTCGCCTTGGTCATGCTATGCTCGCCGTGGTGTTGCCGTGCTCACCGTGCCCATCTTGATCGCGCTGCTGCTCATCGTGTGATCATCGCGATGCTCACCTTGCTGGTGTCGCATGCCATGCTCGTGGAGGGTGTACGCCACTTTGTTTGTCAAAAAGGCTCACATGAGGTAACCTTACCAATTCATAGAAGAGGTGACTATATCAAAATAAAGTAGACAACAAACACATGTTGGAGCTAGCCAGGCTTAGACAGCAGAGACAACCAAATAATAGGGATTGGCTTGGTGGGGGGCAGGTTAAGGCTACCCAGGCTAGGATTCTAGCCATTCTAGAATTTAACCCCAAAGTGCCCTCATAAAGTTGCCTCTAAATATTTTACAGGCGAACATTCACATATGCCTTGTATTGTATATTGGGCTTGTTTGGATTCTATAACTTGAACTAATATCTAGAAAGTGCTTCTCGTTTTATTGCTGGATTACTTTTAAATTTCTCTCAATTTATGAGAACCAAATAGAACATTAGAGTAAACTAGGGCATTATACTAACATATTAGAGCATGTATAATAAGAGCAACTCTAACAGACTCTAACAGTGCATGCTACTTAATCAGACTACTTCCTTTTATTGGGCCAACAAATTTTCCCTCCCATTCTATTGAGTCAACAAATCTGCCTACCTATTCTTCTCCTCCCACACACCTCTCTCTTCTCTGCGCACGCACATATGCATGTGGCTCGTCCCCAACGAGCAGCCTCGATATGTGCTCCTCCCTAGTGGGCGCGGCTCCTCCCCAGCGGCCGACTCCACCCCTGGCAGGTGTCACTCCTCGGCAAGTGCTCCCCATAGCCGGCTCCTACCCCGCTACCGGTGGTTTCCAAATTCCCCGCAACGACGTTATGGTCAAGTTCGTCTATGGGCAATAAGGGGAGGAAGATGATGACATGTGGGCTCCACATTTCATGGGCTATTAAACAGAATTTGAGAGCTATTATTTGAGTAGTATTGTTGGAGTTGGAAGCACAATTTCAGTAGTATAAAAATAGGTCTTGGCAAAAGGCACCAAATAATTAGATTATCTCTATATAATATGATCCAAACGTAGCAACAATATGCACCCAATGGTTGCCTTAATTACTAGCCATGGTCTTACATGATGTTTGATCTCGTATAGCTAATAGTTAGCTAGTAAAAATACAGCCGTTGTATTCTTAGCTAATATAGTAGGTTAGGCGAGCAGTGTCTTACCTGCCACTTTGCTAATAAATAGCGAACCTGTAAGATATCATATTTTATAGTTAGTTGGGTGGATCCAAATAGGATTATTAGTTTAGTGGATCAATTGTATGTACTAAGAGTAAAGAGCGTCTTCGAGAATTTGTTAGGGTCAGTTTGGTGGAGTTCTGTTCCTTGTTTCTTTGAAGCGGGTTCTGTAAATCCTTGCCAAACGTCTAAAATGCAACTAGATTATGGGGAGCTAATGAGATCACATCTCTATTTACATTATGAGTTGGGAGCTAAAAAAATTCGCTCTCCACTGCTCCCCTTGACCCTTGTTCAATTACCACACTCCATCGAAAAAGTCAAGAAGTGAAGTTTAAGAATCAGGAAGGAAAGCTCTAACAAGTGTTCTTCATACAACTCTCTAATTGTTTTTGTTAGGCCCCATTTAGTTCCAAAAACTTTTAGAATTTTGACACTGCAGCAGCGGAAATTTTTTTGCAATAAGTGAACAATCATGACCCAAGTAGGCTCAAAATATTCGTCTCGCGATTTACAAGCAAATTGCGCAAACATAACAAAATTTGTCTACATTTAATGCTCCATGTATGTGTCGTAAAATTGATGTGACGGAAGTTTTTAAAATTTTAAAGGGGAACTAAACAGGGCCTTAGAAAAACAATCCTCTAATAGTTACGTATCTAGACTTAGCAAAAACAGGTGCTTGGTAAATCTCACCCTCAACTCATACATATGCAAATGGGTTTCGCATTTACTATCTGTTCGAATCGTCCCCTACCACTGTGGTCCTTTTGGTTTTCCTCGTCCTAAGTAGTTTTTAGGTTTTGGGAAACTAATATAAACTATTTGAGACTGTTTGAGAATACAAAAAAAAAAAAAAATTGAACTGAATATTAATTTTGTTCACTTGACATGCTCATTAATTTACCATTTTTTTTTTTGAAGAATTTGATAGAGATACTCTAACCCTTCTTTATGTAGATGAGATAGGTTCACCGCAAAATCTAGAAGCTCTCTTATATCTAGCTAGGCAGTATATCAAGATACTTAAAAAATAACATAAACTTATAGAGTTTTAAAAAAATAATCCAAAACCATAGGCCTTATTTAGAATTCAGAAACTTTTCTTGTTCCTATGTTTTTATGGTTGAATTAATTCCTCTAAAATTCTTACATGATTCTTGTAAAATTCACCCGTTACGATCAGGCTCTAACGATAAAAGGTACACATCAAAAACCATGCAAAATCAACTACGACAAGCATTTTTCTTTTCTATAAAATGTAGTACCATACAACCATAATCTTTAATTTTGACCGATCTCCATATCCCATTGTTCTCAATACCTTGATCTTGGGAAGCACGGCAAAGAACATGTGGAGTTGGTACGGTATGCAATTATGCAGTGTCTCTTTATGTACTCAACACCTTTCAACGAGGGTTCAAACTGCTGGTGTGGAAACTCTTTTTGCAGAATCTTTGCAGTGGTCCTGCGCGCGTTGCAGCATGCAAAATACTACCTGGACAGGAGATCGATCTCAATGCAGTTGCTTCCTGCTTTTGCCGGGTTTGGTTCGGTTGCCAGTTGCGTCCGAGGAAGCGGTTTGTGGTCCAGCGCTCCGCCTCCCGCTCCATCTCCAGCCGAAGCGAGCCGCGTCGATCGGCCGGCTGCCGCAGCCGTCACGTGCTGTCCAGCTCCAGCCCAGGGTTTTGAGCAATTGCCTATATGGAACTTGGCAATTGGCAGCGTCGCAAGGAGACGCACGATTGTGCCGACGGAGGTGCGGTGCGGTGCAGGCGTGCAGCATCTGGTTCAGGCGTACAGCCGCTTGCAGGTTGCAGCTGTTGTATGTTTAGCTGCTCGCTGGTACTAGTACTACGTGCATTATTTTGTTGGGTTAATTGGATACATAATTATTAGATTCGTACTACTGTAATTTATCTATTTAGAAAAACCATCAGAACACATTTTCTTTTTCTAAATGCTATCATTTTATAAACTTGCGGTGATATTGAACCTATACACATGCCACAATATGTTTTATAGTCTAACTAATGTCCTCGCTAGAGTCAATTTTTTACTCTCCGACCTCGTTGACATGTGACCCCCACGCGTCAACCTCTTCATTCCACACGGGCCTCCGTCCCTGTTGCCTTCCTATGTTATGGGAAGGACATGACCGCCATATATAGGACCATGCTTGGAGAATCGCATGGAGGCCAACTAACCGAGGGGATCAGCAAGGGTGTTCAAAACTAGAAGGAGGCCCAAAGCTTATCCGGTTCGAGTCGCCAAGATGGAGGGCCAAATCAAGTTGGAGCCCACCTTGGAATTCAGGAGCAGGCCTGAGTAAAATCAACGCGTAGGATGCATATGAACTATGTTTTTGACGATCTATATATTGATGGAAAGATAATTTTATAGGCTAACCAATAGTTTTGGTCAGATGTCAAAATTCTTCTTGAGGCAACGGGAATCATCAAAACAAGTCAGCATCCCGAATCTGCTAGGGTGCTACGATAGTGTATTTTGGTCTGTTGGGTCGTGTATCATCTTAGATCCCACAAGGGGTGCGTCCAGGAGAGGGTGATGCGCAAAACTCTATAATTAGCCTTCGCTGCTCTCGTTAGGGTTTGGGTTTTATTTTGTTGCGAGTGCTATACATTGGAGAAGGGCACTAGATTGAGCAAGTATGAGAGGAAATGTGATAAAGGCTTCTTACTTGGATACTCTACCACTAGCAATACTTATAGAGTTTGGAATTTGAGAAGTGGTCCATTAGAAGAATTCCATGATGTGGAAAATTTGATGGAACAAATGAGTCACAAGATCAAGATGAGAATCTAGAAGATGTTAGTGGACCTCAATTGGAAAATGCAATGAAGAACATGGACATTGGTGAAATAAGGCCAAAGCAAGTGATTGACATTGAAGATGACAAAGATCAAGTGCTTCCATCTCTAATTATACAAGCTAGTAGTTCTCAAGTGCCGGGTCAGCACCAAGATAGTTCATCTCAAGTTGATCAATCCAATGCGCAAAAAAAGCTCTACAAATCAAGTTCAAGTGCTCCAACCCACTAATATTGTAAGGTGTCATCCATTGGATCAAATAGTTGGTGATATTCAAAGTGGGGTGCAAACAAGATCAAGATACCAAGATAGAATAAGCTTTGCGGATGGTGATTGGGTCAATGCTATGCGTGAAGAACTCAATAATTTTAAAAGAAATAAAGGTTGAGAGTTAGTTGAGAGACCCAAGAACTATATTTTCATTGGAACCAAATGTCTGTTTAGAAACAAGTAAGATCAAGATGGCATTATTATGAGGAACAAAGTAAGATTGGTTCCGCAAGGATACACACGTGGAAGGTTTAGACTTTAGTGAAACCTATGCTCCAGTTGAAAGATTGGAGGCAATTTGAATCCTTCTAGCCTATATTTGTGCACATAACATCAAGCTCTACCAAATGGATATGAAGAGTGCATTTCTCAATGGCTATATTAATGAGTTAGTATTTGTTGAACAACCACTCAGATATGAAGAAGGCACTATATGATTTGAGGCAAGCACCTAGAGCACTGTATTAGAGGTTGAGGGATTTCCTAATTTCTAAGTGATTCAAGATGGGAAAGGTTGACACTACTCTCTTCACCAAGAAAATTGGAAAAGACTTGTTTGTATTGTAAATCTGTGTTGATGATATCATATTTGGGTCAACCACTCAAGATTTGTGTGAAGAGTTTGGAAAGATGATGACCAAAGAGTTTGAGATGTCCATGATTAGCGAACTCACTTACTTCCTTGGGCTTCAGATCAAACAAATGAAGAATGACACATTTGTGAGACAAGACAAATATACAAGGGACATGATTAAGAAGTTTGGAATGCAAGATGCCTAGTCAATTAGCTCTCCCATGGGGATAAATGGAAACTTGGGTAGTGATGCTAGTGGAATATGGTAGATCAAAAGTTATATCGGTCTTCAATTGGAAGCATAGTCTATGTGACGCATCAAGGCTGAGTGTCATGTTTAGTGTGTGCATATGTGTAAGATATCAAGCCTCACCTAGAGAATGTCACTTGAAAGCTGTAAAGAGAATATTGAGGTATTTGAAGCATACACAAGATGTTGGATTGTGGTATTCCAAGGTGGCCAACTTTGAATTGATTGGATATTCGGACTCCGACTATGCCGGTTGTGAGATCATTAGAAGAAGCACTTCCAGCAGATATCAACGCTTAGGCAGATCACTTGTCTTATGATCATCCAAGAAGCAAAATAGTGTAACACTATCTACCGCTGAAGTCAAATACATAAGTGTGGGTAGTTGTTCTCAAATACTTTAGATGAAGGCAACTTTGAAGGATTATGTAATCAACTTCAAAAAAGTGACATTGCTATGTGACAATGAAAGTGCAATCAAGCTTACTAACAATCCCGTGCGACATTCAAAAATAAAGTACATTTATGTGAGGCACCAATTCATAAGAGGGTGATATTTGCATTGAGATGATTGCCACCGATGATCAATTGGTTGACATTCTCACCAAGCCACTAGATGAGAATATGTTTCATAAGCTAATGAATGAATTGAAATTTTTTTATTTCTCTAACATGAGTTGAGAACACCACATATATGTGACATGCCTATTCTTCGACCAAGTAAGGTAAAAATTGTTTGACATGGCATTTATGAATTACTAAGGACTTAGTGCATGTAAGCATACAAGTAATAAATTAGGATCATTCATGTAAATCAAATGAATTTGATGTACGTATGATACCACTATTACTTTCTATGCTTGTATGATCTAATGGTAGCATATGACATGTTTTTGGCCTTGCAATCCTAGTATTTGATCTAGATCATAAGCTCAAGATGTGTAACTTAACATGGTCAAGATAACTGTTGGTTCTTCTTAGCGAGAGCAGATAAATCCGTAAGCGTACAGAAAGACCATTGTGCCTTCGCTGCGCGCTGCTCTCGTTAGGGTTTGGGTTTTATTTTGTTGCGAGTGCTATACATTGGAGAAGGGCACTAGATTGAGCAAGTATGAGAGGAAATGTGATAAAGGCTTCTTACTTGGATACTCTACCACTAGCAATACTTATAGAGTTTGGAATTTGGGAAGTGGTCCATTAGAAGAATTCCATGATGTGGAAAATTTGATGGAACAAATGAGTCACAAGATCAAGATGAGAATCTAGAAGATGTTAGTGGACCTCAATTGGAAATGCAATGAAGAACATGGACATTGGTGAAATAAGGCCAAAGCAAGTGATTGACATTGAAGATGACAAAGATCAAGTGCTTCCATCTCTAATTATACAAGCTAGTAGTTCTCAAGTGCCGGGTCAGCACCAAGATAGTTCATCTCAAGTTGATCAATCCAATGCGCAAAAAAAGCTCTACAAATCAAGTTCAAGTGCTCCAACCCACTAATATTGTAAGGTGTCATCCATTGGATCAAATAGTTGGTGATATTCAAAGTGGGGTGCAAACAAGATCAAGATACCAAGATAGAATAAGCTTTGCGGATGGTGATTGGGTCAATGCTATGCGTGAAGAACTCAATAATTTTAAAAGAAATAAAGGTTGAGAGTTAGTTGAGAGACCCAAGAACTATATTTTCATTGGAACCAAATGTCTGTTTAGAAACAAGTAAGATCAAGATGGCATTATTGTGAGGAACAAAGTAAGATTGGTTCCGCAAGGATACACACGTGGAAGGTTTAGACTTTAGTGAAACCTATGCTCCAGTTGAAAGATTGGAGGCAATTTGAATCCTTCTAGCCTATATTTGTGCACATAACATCAAGCTCTACCAAATGGATATGAAGAGTGCATTTCTCAATGGCTACATTAATGAGTTAGTATTTGTTGAACAACCACTCAGATATGAAGAAGGCACTATATGATTTGAGGCAAGCACCTAGAGCACTGTATTAGAGGTTGAGGGATTTCCTAATTTCTAAGTGATTCAAGATGGGAAAGGTTGACACTACTCTCTTCACCAAGAAAATTGGAAAAGACTTGTTTGTATTGTAAATCTGTGTTGATGATATCATATTTGGGTCAACCACTCAAGATTTGTGTGAAGAGTTTGGAAAGATGATGACCAAAGAGTTTGAGATGTCCATGATTAGCGAACTCACTTACTTCCTTGGGCTTCAGATCAAACAAATGAAGAATGACACATTTGTGAGACAAGACAAATATACAAGGGACATGATTAAGAAGTTTGGAATGCAAGATGCCTAGTCAATTAGCTCTCCCATGGGGATAAATGGAAACTTGGGTAGTGATGCTAGTGGAATATGGTAGATCAAAAGTTATATCGGTCTTCAATTGGAAGCATAGTCTATGTGACGCATCAAGGCTGAGTGTCATGTTTAGTGTGTGCATATGTGTAAGATATCAAGCCTCACCTAGAGAATGTCACTTGAAAGCTGTAAAGAGAATATTGAGGTATTTGAAGCATACACAAGATGTTGGATTGTGGTATTCCAAGGTGGCCAACTTTGAATTGATTGGATATTCGGACTCCGACTATGCCGGTTGTGAGATCATTAGAAGAAGCACTTCCAGCAGATATCAACGCTTAGGCAGATCACTTGTCTTATGATCATCCAAGAAGCAAAATAGTGTAACACTATCTACCGCTGAAGTCAAATACATAAGTGTGGGTAGTTGTTCTCAAATACTTTAGATGAAGGCAACTTTGAAGGATTATGTAATCAACTTCAAAAAAGTGACATTGCTATGTGACAATGAAAGTGCAATCAAGCTTACTAACAATCCCGTGCGACATTCAAAAATAAAGTACATTTATGTGAGGCACCAATTCATAAGAGGGTGATATTTGCATTGAGATGATTGCCACCGATGATCAATTGGTTGACATTCTCACCAAGCCACTAGATGAGAATATGTTTCATAAGCTAATGAATGAATTGAAATTTTTTTATTTCTCTAACATGAGTTGAGAACACCACATATATGTGACATGCCTATTCTTCGACCAAGTAAGGTAAAAATTGTTTGACATGGCATTTATGAATTACTAAGGACTTAGTGCATGTAAGCATACAAGTAATAAATTAGGATCATTCATGTAAATCAAATGAATTTGATGTACGTATGATACCACTATTACTTTCTATGCTTGTATGATCTAATGGTAGCATATGACATGTTTTTGGCCTTGCAATCCTAGTATTTGATCTAGATCATAAGCTCAAGATGTGTAATTTAACATGGTCAAGATAACTGTTGGTTCTTCTTAGCGAGAGCAGATAAATCCGTAAGCGTACAGAAAGACCATTGTAGTACTTCACCCGGTGGTAAGCATGATATCACTTAAAAAGTTTTAGGGATCTAAAAATACACTTTTAAAGTTGATAAACCTAAATGACATTTTTTTAGAAAAAAATATAGTTCTCTGGTGTATTTTACTCTTTGGTTTATATATATACGGGCATATTTAGATCTTTACTCCAAAACGTTACACCCATCACATTGAATGTTTAGATACATGCATGGAGCGTTAAATTTAGATAAAAACTAATTGTATAGTTTTCATGTAAATCGCGAGATGAATCTTTTAAGTCTAATTAGTCTATGATTTGACATTGTTGTGCTATAATAACACGTGCTAGTGACAGATTAATTAAGCTTAATAGATTCGTCTCGCGGTTTATAAACATATTCTATAATTTGTTTTTTAATTAGTATCGAAATACCCCATGCAACATCCATCAAATGGTTCGATGTGATATTTTTACACTTCACCGTGATTTTGTTACTAATCTTTTGCTCTAAGTGGTTTGTAGAATTTCAAATTAGAGTATTCACTCGCTCTAGCCATATGGTAAAAATAAGATTGTTTAATGGCAAAAAAAACTACGTCACTACTAAAGTGATGGGTTTCTCATAGTGTTTTTATTTAGTAATAAAACTGTTAGAGGAGTCAAGAGCCTATTGGGCCTTAGCCCATTAGGTTTAATTAGTCGCTTGCTTAGGGGCCAAGTAAGACTTCTATATAATGAGGAGATGTATCAATCTGAAATCAAACAAGATATTAGAAGGAAATCCCTTCTCTCTTGCCGGCTGTGGGCAAAGCTCCGCGGCCGGCCTTCCCAGCGCCCCGCAGCCCTAGCCGCCGCAGCTACGGTACCCGTGGGTACTGTAGCGCGTCTGCCGCCGTTTCCCTTAATTCTCTCTCCCTCGCAACCACGCATCCCCTTACAGCACCATAACATCTGGTAAAATAAGCCGAGATGTAAAAGGTTTGTTTTTGAGGTGTTAGGTTCGTATTGCATCAAGTCATCGTTAGGTTGCACCTCGAGGATGAGCTGCATGTTCAGGTAGGGAGTAGTGTTAGAGGAGTCAAGGGCCTATTGGGCCTTAGCCCATTAGGTTTAATTAGTCGCTTGCTTAGGGGCTAAATGGCCTCTCTATATAATGAGGAGATATATCAATATGAAATTAAGCAAGAGATTATAAAGAAATCCCTTCTCTCTTGCCGGCCATGGGCAAAGCCCCGTGGCCGGCCTTTCTAGCGCCCCGAAGCCTGTCGACGAGATATCGTCGATAGTCCACCGAGGGGTATGCCTAAGGTGGTAGATGATCGATGAAGGTGCGTCTGAGACAAACAAACGTTGCGCAGAAAGCGCGAGACACAAGATTTATACAGGTTCAGGCTGCCGTGAGGCGTAATACCCTACGTCCTATGTGTTGCTGGATTGTATTGCTATCATATGATGTGGGTTGAGAGGATCCCCTGCCCGCCTTATATAGTGTGGGAGGCAGGATTACAAGTCGGTTACCATGTATATCAGATTACAATCCTAGCCAAACAAGAAAAATAACCGGCTAGATACTAGGAAAGATATTTCCTTGACTGCCAAGACTTCTAAGCCAACGGATATACGTGATCTTCTGGAGAACGTGTATACGACGCATCCTTGGCAATCTGGGCTTGATCGGATGACTTGGCCCATGTATAGCCATGCGGGTATGCGGGTTTATACCCCCACAACTAGTCCCCGAGCACCTTGGATTCGTTGGAAGGTGTAGATCTTCAGAGTTGCTTGACTAGACGGATGTAAGGAGCTCAGAAATTTTTTTGAAGAGCCTTCTCTTTGGTGAAGTGTATCCACTTTTGGTTCTCCAGAGCCAATACCTTCACCGATATGTGAAGTGTATCCACTTAGTCCCCGAGCCTGACAGTAGGTGACGCAGGCACGTAGTGTCAGGGTCAGAATACTTGTCCTTGCTAATCATGTGCAGTGCTGATGAAATCCCCGAGCATATCCCGTGCTCGGAAGCGATGATGAGGCGATGACAAAGTCCCCGAGCACTCCAGTGCTCGGAAACGCTGATGAGGCGATGAAGTCCCCGAGCACATCCGGTCCTCAGAAACGCTGACAAGGCGACGAAGTCCTCGAGCTCATCCAGTGCTCGGAAACACTGACGAGGCGACGAAGTCCCCGAACACATCCAGTGCTCGAAAACGCTGACGTGGCGATGATGAAATCCCCGAGAACATCTGGTGCTCGGAAACACTGACGAGGCGACGAAGTCCCCGAGCACATCCAGTGCTCAGAAACGCTGACGAGGCGACGAAGTCTCCAAGCTCATCCAGT
Source organism: Eremochloa ophiuroides (assembly GCA_038502445.1). Lineage (NCBI taxonomy): Eukaryota > Viridiplantae > Streptophyta > Magnoliopsida > Poales > Poaceae > Eremochloa > Eremochloa ophiuroides. Next base: position 108,521 of record JAHLJS010000292.1, read on the forward strand.
GCTCAGAAACGCTGACGTGGTGATGACGAAGCCCCCGAGCACTCCAATGCTCGGAAACACTGACGAAGCGACAAAGTCCCCGAGCACATCCAGTTCTCGGAAATGCTGACGAGGGAACGAAGTCCCCGAGCACATCCGGTACTCGGAAACGCTGACGAGGTGACGAAGTCCCCGAGCACATCCAGTGCTCGGAAATGCTGACGTGGCGATGACGAGTCGATGTCGAAATCCCCAAGCACATCCAGTGCTCAGAAACGCTGATAGAGAGACGACGCTCAAGCTTTCAATTATCCCATAGTCCTTATGCGAGTATTCGATCCAGCTCTTTCCCCCTTTATAATTAACTTGAGGGAGAAAGAAAACTGTTCATCTTCACACTCGCGCAACATCCAAGAGCCTCTTGAGCAAAAAACCGCTGCCACTCACCCTAGCCACCACCGCCTAGGGTTTCCATAACCGCCAAATCAAAATCCGATTTCGCTCGGATTCCAGCGATTCAACCTTCCGCTACCTCCAATCAGTGCGAAGTTCGTAGAAATGGCCCCTCGGAAAAGCACACGCGTTCCCCTAAAGAAGATGAAGGAGCCACAGCCTGGAGAGTTCCGTCTGGATCAAGAATGGCAATAGTCTTCAAAGACTGAAAATAACATTCATGCACTAGTAGCAAAGGGACTACTTCCAGATGGAGCCACAGCCGGATGGAGGCCATCAGATGGTGAGCCATATCCTATGCCCAACACAAATGAGATTACTGTATTCGCTGATTATTTCCTTCGTTGATTCGGTGTCCCTTGCCACAGACATTGTTGTCCCTCTGAACACAAGCCTTCACGAGTGGAATAAAAGATGGTTCTATCTCCCAAATCAAGATCCTCTTGTGGGCTGTGCTGTTGATCAGATACCGGAAAGGAAACCCACCTGGTCAGACAGGCCTGGTCCAACGAGATGATCCAAGTTTATGAATTATTGGAGATCCTGAAGACCATGAATTTGAATGGGGTTGGAGTTGCTGCTAGTTTTGTGAGGCGTCGAGTACAGCCTTGTAAAGACAGAGTTCACCCTGCCTATGAGTGGATAGGCGAATCTGATCTGACCAGGGAAGTCCCAGAGCACATGTCAGCTACTGAAGCAACAAAAAGGCTGAGAGAGCTTTTTGATAAGGACACCTTTATTGACACTCGTGGACAGCAAAAGGCCTTGCACATCGGTAGTCCACCGCCAGAGGTATGTTGCTTGTAAATTGTTCTCTTATATATTTTGCCAAATGATGATCCTGGATATCTTATTTGATTGATTGAAGATAAATGGCCAGGACCGAAAGTTCTACTTCTCGGAGGTACCGACTGCTGAGTGGCCTCAAGGCGTTATTCCTCAGCACTGCTACCATCCTGGTAGCGAAGATGAAGATCTTGAAGAATTTGAAGCCAAAGATAAAGACTATGAGGACGAAGAGGACCACGAGACCCTCGCTCAGTGAGCAGCCTGCGGTAAGCAACCCGTGGGTCAAGAGGCTGGCTCGTCGAAAAGCGGAGATCGGAGACCAGGAAAGCTTGTGAAGATTTCTGAGGATCAGCCACGTCGTCAGGCTGCCATCCCAAGCTCAAGCGATGACGAAGAGCCGACACCAAAGCGCCGAAAGACTGAGGTCCCTCCGACCAGAGAGCACGGTCCCGATGAGGGGACTACTGGTCGGAAGAAGCAATTCACGCGCAAGCGCCGTCGGTCGGAGATGTAAGTATCTGCGCCTTCTTATTTTTCTGTTGAGTAGTCTGTTTCTGTCATTGGTGATCATGAAGCCTACATCATCATCAGGGATCCTTCTATTGAGGACATCGAGGCAGCGGCGAGCGGTGGAGTTGCTGGAGGCGAGTCAGCGAAGGGTGGAGTCGGTCATGGTTTCTCTGCTTCATGGCCTTCCGATCACGAGTCGCCGAAGAACCCGCCTGAGCCACGGCCGGACCCCAGCACACGGGAGCAGACACTGCCACCAGAGCAAACTCCGCATCCTATCCCGACACTGCCGACTTCACCCTCAGCTCGAGGTGTAGGACAGCACCCGGAGGAGACCGAGGGAAATCGCCAATGGGAGCAAGGTGTTCATGGGTCAGTGCCGCCTGCTGGTTCCAATCAGGGGGTGGACACGTAGGCCGGTGATGCATCTCATAGAGGCATGCCCGGACCGAGTGAAGGTCATCTCGAGCAGCCATATTCGAGCGCAGCTCCCCCGGAACGCGATGTTGAGGTGATTACTCGGGAAGCTGCGGGAGAAGTTCCGCCAGTGGTGCTCCGTACCCTGAGAAGGATCGGCGGCACCTATGTCGTCGTAGTAGAAGAAGAAGCGGTGGATAATGAGCTTAGTGCTCTGAAGGCCGATGTAACTGACACTCGCGCCGATCTAAGAAAGGTGCTTCGCCAGCTGGGGCAATTATCTTCGCGAGTTCAGGTAGCTGCACCGTTCTTGTGTTTGCTTTAGATTTTTCTGCTTGCTTTTTGATTTGTTTTGTTGTTGTCGATCAGGCGGTGCATGACACGGTAGAAGATCGCCAGAAGACCCTCCAGCGTGTCGCTGGAGTAGCTCTGAAGAACGAAGAGCTGCTGAAGAAATCAGAGCGACTTGTTAAAGCGATGGATGATCTCTGCGAGCAGCGCGACACCCTGCAGGAGCACCTGGATGATTTGATGGAGTTCGACCAGAGGCTGCTGTAGGATAAAAAAGGTATGGAGACCATTTATTCTGGTTAGCTTGTTCTCCTTTCTCAATTTTCATTTTTTCATGTGTAGAGCTGCAAACTTCACTGGATGGAGTGTTGAAACGAGGTTTGTGCTTCCTCGAGTTGTTTTTGCAACCGCAGCCCTCTACTAAGTGTTGTTGACTCATCTTCTTCTCGACGCAGTTAAGGAACTGGAGAGCGAGGCTTTCATGTTGAGAGAGGCTGCACGACGGAATGAAGAGACACGTCTTGGTGAGCTTCTTATGTCTTGTTGTTGACACAAGACTTCTTGCTTACTGTCCTTAAACTCGCTTTTTATCTTTGTAGAAATTGAGCAGAGGACACTGTTGAGAGTTACTAACGCTATCAAAAGAGTATAGCCAAATCTATCCTTCAGCAGTGGTAACGATACTTCTCAACACAATCACGGGGGTTGCCAATCCCTATGCTCAAAGTGTGTGGTTGTTGACACTTCTAACATTGCTACTAGGAATAAAGTTATCTCTAGTAACTGCGCCAAAAATACTATGGGTAGCTCTATAGGATAGGTGATGGGATTCTACAAGCGCACAGAACTATCGTGTAGCACTTTACCTGGGAGTACCAGGTGTCAAATTTATATTTTCCCAAAGGAAGGCTGGGTTTGTGATTCCTAGGATCTGATAATCAAGGATCTAGATATGGATAAACAGGATAACAACCTTAGTGACGATAAATCAATGAAGTATAACTAAGGTGGAAAACACACTAGGATAAATTGAAGTAGCTCTGGAGTTTATGGGAGAACTCTAACTCAGTAAAAGATCAATTGTTTGTTATACCAAAGAGTCTGCTATAACACGGACACGCAAAGTCCTAAACTCGCCGAAGTTCGACTGATTAGGCACCGTACGTCTATAAGCCCTACGCTGATAAAACCAGACCGAACGTGGTGGAATCCATAGGATTCTAGGGCTGTCACCACCTAGAACCTACCACTACTATTTGTGGGTGTTGACGGTGGATAACGTCAATTTTTATTAGAAATTTAGACACAAAAGGATACATGAAAACATACTATTCTAGGGTTTTAACTGACAGTATCCACGAGTTTTGCATGTTCTGTATTTTCCAGGGGCTATTCGAGAAAAGCATAAAAGAAGGGTTAAAGAGCATAAAAGACACGAAACTTAACCGCCAAGGAAACATCATCACGAAGACCTTGGAAGGGTGTGGAAGCACCTCGATGAAGATGGGCCCCGAAGCCCACACTTGGGCGCCGGCCGGCGACAAGGTGGGGCTGGCCGGCCCCACCCCCTAGGGTTTCGGTCCCCTCTTCTGGAGTCTTCTTCTGCCGCCTCCTAGGAGTCATCTCGGCCCTTTGTTGAAGTCGGTTTGATCCTACGGCGCACGTTCATCCCACCGGGCTATAAATAAAGGGGTAGACCCCCCTCCCTGAGGCATCAAGTCATTTGGAGATCAAGCCATCCAGAGCCTCTCTAGTTCATCAGAGCCTCTCTAGTTCATAGCTTTAGCCTAGTTAGATTAGAAGTAGAGGAGTTTTAGTTCTTCGGCGGGATCCGGAGCCCCTGGCGTCTGTCTGGAGCGCGGAGTTCGGTATAGTTCTAGTTCTTTTCTCTTATTGTATTTAACATTGTGATTTGGGAAACATTGCTCTTAATCTTATATATGTTCTTAATTGCAATAGTCATTGCTTACTTTGATTATATGTCTAGCATAGTTAGTTTGATCCTATTGAATTTATGTAATTGCTCGTATAGAGTTCGTCCGGAGATATCATGGATAAGTGATTGGCAGTATGTAGACTTGGTGTTTAGATACCTTGCTTATCTGCGAGTGCACCCTGACGTGCCGGGTTGTGTGGTAGATCGCCTAGGTGACAGCTGCGTTGAGTCCTCTGTAGTCCACCCCCCGTACGTAGGACGAGCAGAGCGCGGTCGCGAAGGAGGTGACCCATGTGTCTTAATATCCTCATTAGATGATGCTCCTTTACATTTAATCATGATGTAGGTAGAGCTAAACAATGATTGCTAGATGTAATTGCACTAACATAGTATTCATTGACGTAGTTATAGAATTACTTTAGATATTAATTCCTTTATCTATCCATTGGCTAGCTATTGTCATGACTAGATGAGCTCTGATATCTACCTAATTATGATGATGACTGATCATGTTTATCCTATATATCTTTATCATGTGACTGATCCTTGTTATGAGTAGGATTATAGTTATGGTTTATCTTTTACATTAGCAGTATAAGTTATAGATATAATAAGTCCTACTAGACCTTCGCAGTGGTATAAATATAAAACGGCAACCTGGTGATACTCTAGGTAAAATGCTACAATGGTATAATTATCTTTCCGCTTGCAGAATTGTTCTTAGTTTATATTTATTTATATTTCTGCCTAGTCACATGGAATAATATATAAAACCTTTATTTATTCTTAGCATATATAATTAGGATTGACAACCCAGTTCATGCTAAAGAATGTTGGTAATAGATAAGTGGCTAGTTACTATTGATCAGTTAATTAAAATACCATACATCTTCTAATCTCGTCCCTAGTGTTAAAAGTTATAAAGTTATATTGGGCGACGTTAGTAGATGTCAACAGTGGGTCTAGCCGCACTCAAGGGTAAGCTATAGCCTAAGCACCGCGCTTAATCTATAAAACTTACTACTCTAACTCTGGCCAAGGAATTAGAGCACTCTAACCAAGCAGTGAGCAAGTATACAGCTGCTTAAAGTATAACAATAAATAAATGAAGAAGGGGATCTTTATTATTGATTTGAGTGAAGAACACTGCAGAACAGGTCGCCGACAAGCCCAGCTCCTCCACAGACTTCCTCCTTCTCTCGACTTCTCTCTCACTACTCTACTCTTCTCTAGCTAGCACTATTCCGACGAGTAGAGCTTCGCTAGAGAGAGAGAGAGGAACTACTTCTAACTCTGAGCTGAATCTCTAGTGATTCTCTAGTGGTTTTTTGATTACAAGTGTGGAAACTGGTCCTATTTATAGTGTAGGAGAGCTCCAGGGGTACTTGTAGGAGTTCTGGAGGTTGGTGGCGCGAAGAGGCAGGGCGGGCGCCCTCCTAGGGGGCGGGCGCCCCCTTGGATGCACCGCCTTGCATCCATCAGCTCTCCTTCCTCCTCTATGGAGGTTGCAAAGTCGGTTGGTGCCCTGATTTGGCGGTTTGCAACCCCTGGGAGGATGACATGTGGGTCCTTCGATCCATGGCACATCACTTGATCACCATTGGATGAAAACCGACTTCATTTGATGGCTTGGATGACTCCTAGGGGCCTTCCCTCGGATTGTGGACGTGGCACCCAGTTTGGACATGGGATTCTCGTGACTTGTTTCTGAGCCGTTGATGCTTAACCAACGTGCCATAGGCCATTTGGGAGGATGGCACATGGATCCGTGTGGCATGTCCATTTGGCAAGATTCATAGGGCAGGCGCCCTGTGATGGGGGGCGACCGCCCCCCTCTGGCTCCCATGTGGCAGCTGTGGTGCCAAACTGTCTTGGTTTGCTTCGTTTTTGCCTGTTTTCACCATTTTTCCTGCATACACACTATTTCTCCAAGGACATGTGGAACTAGGTGAGTTTCAAAGTGAGTTCTTTGCTTTTCATGTGGTTTTACCTTGATTACGGGTGAAATGTTGATGGTAAAATAGGGTGTTAGCGACTGTCAACAAACTCCCCCAAGCTAACCTTTTGCTTCTCCTCAAGCAAAGATATGGTTTTAACATGACAATGTTGGATCAAGAATTTCTTCAATGTAATAATTCACAAAGATATTATACAAACCAACACTATTCTAATATTTGAGCACGGCTCAGAAATTCATCTTATGTCTTAACTACATGGGGCTTTTAGCTTTTTCACCTTGGTTTATGCAAAAACAAGATAGAGTAGGCAAGTAGGTACTTTACCCTTTACTTTGGTAGGGTGAGACCATTTACTAGAGAGTTTTTATTTTTTTGAAAAGAAAATCTTGCTTTGGTTCCCTTAATGGCACTCTCAACCACTCTTTAATGTGATGAACCTCACAAGAGCTCAAAAGAGCTTCTCATGTCTATCCAAAAGCTTATGTGGGGCTTATAGGAATGGAGCAAAAGCATACTTGAACTGAATATATTGCAAGGTTGTTGACGGCTGCTAACACCTCAAAATACCGTCAACATAACAATATAAAGGTGACAAAATCCATGGAAAAGATGCATATTATGTTTGAATTTTACTTGGTTCCACTTGTAATTGGAGAATTGTGAGTGCAGGTACAAAACAGGTGAAAATAAAGCAAACCAAGGCACATATGAGCAATGCAAGTGATGGGAGACAGGAAGGAGCCAAGTCACAGGGCGCCCGCCCTGTTGGACAGGGTGCCCGCCCCCCTCTTGGTGCTATTTGCACCCTGCCACGTCATGGATTCGTGGCCTACCTCTCCAAACAAGCTATCGTTGATTTACTATCAAGGGCTGAGAAACGTTGCACTCAGATCTGGTAGCCCTCTGGAGCAGGGCGCCTGCCCTGTAAGGAGGGCCTGCCACGACCACAATCCAAGGGAAAGGCTCCCAAGCTCTTGCAACCATCCATTTGAAGTCGGTTTTCATCCAAGGGAGATCAAGTGATGAGCCAAGGATTCACGGGCCCACATGTCAGCCCCTACGGGTCCCAAACCGCCTTTTCAAGCAAGAACCGACATGCCAACCGACTTGGGAGAGTGATGGAAGGCCGCTGGATGCAAGAGGCAGTGGATTGTAGGGCGGCCGCCCTACCCACCAGGGCGCCCGCCGCCTCACCTGCTCCAAACCGACTTCAACCTCCCCTACAAGTACCCCAGGGGTCCCTAAACACTATAAATAGGTGTTAAAGGGTCATTTGTAAGCAGACTATGAAGCTTAAGTGATATCGATACTTAGATACAAAATATAGTCTCAAGTAGAATGTGTAGTACTCCTACACATTAGAGAGTGAGAGAGTCTCATCTCTGAAGAGAATAAGAGGAGTCCAAGGAGGAGCCGGGCTTGTCGGCAACTTCTTCTATGGTGCACCTCTGCGCTTCTTTATGGTAACAAAGTCCCCCTTCTCTATTTAATTATTGTTATACTTTAAGTATTTGTTTGCTTGTCTCACTGCTTGGTTAGAGTGCTCTAGTTCTTGGATCTGAGTTAGAGTAGTAAGTTTATAGATTAAGCGCGGTGCTTAGGCTATATTTTACCCGTGAGTGCGGCTAGGCCCACGGATAGTAGTGGTAGGTTCTAGGTGGTGACAGCCCTAGAATCCTCTGGATTCCACCACGTTCGGCCTAGTTTTATCGTAGAGCTTCGGGATGTACGGTGCCTAATCAGTCCTACCCTGGGCGAGTTTAGGGCTTTGCATGCTCACAGTAAACAAGTCTTGATTTATCACATAATTATTTGGGAGTACCATTCAGACCTTCTCTTTCTACCCAAACCTTAGATCTTGTCTCCCTTCACACACGTTCCCTGTGGATTCGATAGAAACCTGGGACTACTCCTAGGGAAAAGCTACATCTGACAGCCGTGCACTTGTGGTTATTTTCGTGTGCCACCCCAGGTGTCAACAAGCTTTTCTGGCGCTGTTGCCGGGGAACGGTAGCTGATTTAGTGAGACTAAGATCTATATTTACCCCTATCGATCCTTTATGGAAGAATTATCTATCTTCCAATTCGCTGCTCCCAAGAGTATGCGATTGGAACCACCTTCATCAACCAACCTATTCTTACTGATGGGTATGAATTGCGGCCTAGTTTCATAACTATGGTTCGAGAAAATACTTTCTCAGGAAATGAGAAAGAATACCCATATACTCATTTGCGAGAATTCGAGCAATTGTGTGCATGTCTGAATATCCCAGGCATGTCACATGGGACCCTTAAGTGGAAGTTATTTCCGTTCACTTTGACGGGAATAGCCAAACTGTGGTACGCTCAGACCGTAGGTGGTGTAAATGGAGAATGGAAAGAATTGCACACTCAGTTTACCTTAGCCTTCTTCCCAGTAACCCGAGTAACCAAACTCCGACTCGAGGTGCTTGCTTTCCGTCAACAGGAAGGGGAAACCTTAGGTGCTGCCTGGGCTCGATTACTTGATTTAATCAATTCTGGACCCGACCTAGCTATTCCAGACCAGGTACTGTTTCAACACCTGTATGTTGGATTAGGAAAACATGATGCTCATCATCTTGACTTAGCATCCGGAGGTTCATTCCTTCATCTTTTTGCATCTGGTGGTAGAGATATTCTTAAGAAAAATCCTACAAAACACCGAAATGCATGATGAGTTTCCTAGAGAAGAAGAAGCTAAGCCTTCAATTCCCAAAGAAACTGAACCTTTAATCGAACCTTCCGAAGACAAATCTAAAACTCTAGAGGAGAAAGAAGAAGTACCCTTAGAATTCTTATCTGAAATCGAAGCTGATATATTCGAAGACTTTGGGAAAGCCTCAAATTACTTGACCCAGCATAAACCACCTTCGAATTCATCTTTTGAATCTCCTGACGAAGTTCTTGATCAGCAAGATATGCAACATCTTTCTGCTATCATGAGCCACGAGTGGACTACTGAAACTGAAGTATCAAGAAAGGTTCCTCCCATAAACAATATGACCAAATAGAATAGAATGTAGATTTAATGGAGATCATATTTCATCCTTTTATGATCCCATTCTTGGAATAAACATGATATCCAGCACTTTTCTATCCGAGAAATTCTCAAATATTATCCTTCAATCTACATCTCAATGCCTTAAAGACCCCGATGGTGACATTATACAGAGCCAAGGTATTGCTAAAATTATCCCTTGCCACATTAATAATACTGACCTACTCTTGGACTTCTATATCTTTGACACCACCAGATTCAAAGTGTCCATAGGACAACCTTGGTCCAACCTAGCTTATGAAGGGACAACCAAGGGGAAGGTTGATGTCAAATTAGGGAGGGAAAGGTATGCTTTGCCTATAACTCGTGCAATAAATTCTATTGCCGAGCATCCTCCTGATCCAGATCCTTTGGAACAAGTAGTAATAGCTAATCATAGAAAGCTAGCCCAGCCAGATAATGAAGAATCTGAGTCATTTATAGAGGAAGAAGCTCCAGACAATAATACCTATCACTTAGACAAATTTGAAGAGCCAACTAGGACACCCATTGAGCTTAAACCTCTACCAAACGGGCTTAAGTATGTTTTTCTTAACAATAATCCTGAGACCCCTGTCATACTTAGTGATAAATTATCCATAGAGGAAGTTGAGAGGCTTACTATTGTTTTAGAAAAACATCACTCACTCTTTGGCTATTCTCTACAAGATCTAAAAGGCATCAGTCCAACTCTTTGTACTCATCGAATCCCAATAGAATCTGATGCAATTCCATCTCGTGAGCCCCAAAGAAGACTCAATAATGCCATGCATGAGGTTGTCAATAAGGAAGTGTTGAAACTTCTGCATGCAGGCATTATTTATCCAGTCCCTTATAGTGAGTGGGTAAGCCCTGTGCAAGTAGTTCCTAAGAAGGGTGGTATGACCGTCATTAAAAATGATAAGAATGAACTCATACCACAACGCACTGTTACGGGATGGAGAATGTGCATAGACTATAGGAAACTAAACAAGGCCACTAAGAAAGATCACTTTCCACTTCCTTTCATCGATGAGATGTTAGAGAGATTGGCCAAACACTCATTCTTTTGCTTTCTGGATGGATATTCGGGATACCATGAAATCCCAATCCTTCCTAATGATCAAAGCAAAACAACCTTTACATGCCCGTATGGAACATATGCTTATAGGCGCATGTCCTTTGGACTTTGCAATGCACCTGCATCATTCCAACGTTGCATGATGTCCATATTCTCTGACATGATCGAACAAATCATGAAAGTTTTCATGGATGATTTCTCCGTCTATGGAAAATCATTCGATGACTGCCTAGAAAATCTAGACAAAGTCCTACAACGCTGTGAAGAAAAACACTTAGTACTTGTTGGCATTTCTTAACGTCGTTACAAAAGATAGACTAAAAGTTCATCCCCGGCAACGGCGCCAGAAATGCTTGTTGGCATTTCTTAACGTCGTTACAAAAGATAGACTAAAAGAATATATCTAATTGAGCAGGCATTGGTCATATATAACTATGCAAAGAACTGTTAGTAAACATCTAACTAGCATGTCTAGTATCGGGACTAGGTCTGGGATGACAGGGAGATCCCCGCAGCTGGTCTGCCAGCCGATAGAGACTTTACGAACTGCTACCCAATATCCGAACGTGGGGGAGTGCTAGGGATGGACAGGGCTGTCACCACCTACCCACCTACCCCTCTGCTCGTGGGATACCGGCATATTCGCCGATCTCCGCATACCCGAGCACCATGCTCGCGTACTTGGAAACAACTCCTAGCCCCTAGGTCCCCACCCCTTCGGAGTGACAGGCTAGGCTAAGAGCAACCGAGAAGGCACGACGAACCGTCACCTCATCCCTAGTTCTTCCTCTATTCATACTAAGTCGATGAACGATGAAGAACAACGATGAACATATCGAGAACATAACACATAAACTATAGCTAGTTCATATATCATGATCATAACATGTCCAAGACTATACTCTAGTTCGTATGCATTGCTATATAAATAAGATAAGAACTTGAACTTGGAAGAGAACTGCATTGTATTCATACCGAGGTGTTCCTTCTTCTCCCAAGGATACAAACTCTTCTTTCTAGCTCTTGCCTTGCTCTAATACTAAAACTAATCTAAAGAATACAAGTGAGAGGTGAGGTAAATGGCTCCAAATGATGGTGTGTGTTGGAGGGGAGCTCTCCCTCTCTTTTATAGTCCAACTACGGCGGTTTGGGCGTTCTAAGTATGGAAGGAGGTGAAACCGCCTTTGCCAAACCGCCATGAGCACCGCCTGAGGAGGATGGGCCTGGGAGGCCCCACCAGGGGGGCGGCCGCCCCCGGGGGCGGTCGGTCCCTGGGGAGCGCCATCTGGCCACCGCCTTCGGGTGGTCGGTTGCTCCTTGGGCCTGGGCCACCCCCGCGGTTACGGATGGATCCAGTTTAGTGTTTGAGGTGGGCTTTCTTATTTTCTTGGATTGCGCCTTCTCTGAATACGTTTCCTAGATGTGCGCTTTCTTTATGGTTTTTGTGCATTTCCACATGTCACACCTGCAAGTCAAGTACACACCAAAACTTGTGGAAATGTTAGTTTAAAGCCCTACCCACTATTTATTTTAGTAACATATTGGCGGTAAGAAATAGGCTTTAAGGACCGCCAACAACTCCCCCACACTTAGTCCTTTGCTCGTCCTCGAGTAAAGGTTTGAAGGACTAAGCGGGTTTATCTCCTTGATTTGAAATCTGCGTACAAGTTATTCCAAGCTTCACCTAAACCTGTGAACTTCCAAGTGTCTACCAAGTCATCATGGGTAATTGAAAAATGGAATAGCCTGGATTCAAATCTTCTTACTCGTATCCCTGCTCAGAAACTTGGGTTTTTGTGAAGTTTTGAAAACAAAAAGGTAGCACTTGTTCCTTGAATGATTCTCTCAAGTCACTTATTTGTATGTGGTTCCTCACCAAGGCATATATAGGGATTGCCTTCACTTGATCACCCTACCTCTAAAAAGTTTATCTGGAGCTTTAGGTAGGGAGGAAAATACTAAGGCACACTTACCTTGCATGTATTGTCAACTCAAACCCTGGACCTCACCGGAGGGAAGCGTCATACTCTTAGATCAGAATGTGCATGTGCGTGGAAAGAATATGGTGGGTATTATTGGTGTCTAACCTAATTTCACTATGCTCTTTGAAACACATCTCCCTCCTTAGAAAAATCTTTTATGAGGGCATGAGTTATCCTTATTCTCTCTTTTCTTTTTATATATATATATTTCTTCTTCTTTTTTTTCTTCTCCACTTTTTTTTCTTCTTTTTTTCACCTTTGGAAAATAGCCTTTTTATTTGCAACAAAAACTTTAAGGGAGATGTGAACAAAGATTCAGAGCATTTATTTGGATGGGACCTAATAAGTATATTTTTGGTTCACCCCCACTGTAGGAGTAGAACATTTTGGGTGGATCAAAGTGGAAGGTATATTTTGCGCCTACTCCCAAGGTAGGAGTAGTGCAATTATTTGGTGGATGGATGAATGAATGTTGTGCACAACTCTCAGTGTAAGAGTTAGCAACTTTATTTGTGGGTGCGTGAAATCTGATCTTGGGAGTATGAAATTTCTCTCAACAGGGGTCACAAAACTTGACCAAACTCAACACAAAGTAAGATGCATATGTGGAAGGTTTTGTCATGAAAGATCATGTATGGCCTTGGTAGGTATTTGCAATCATTCAAGGAAATGCTATATTGATTTTTGTTTTGTAAAAATAAGTCCCAAGTTCTTTGCAAGAAATGAGCAGGCGTCATGTCATCCTACTATATCTCATTCGTCAATCACTTAGGTAAAATAGGGTCCCTATGATAAGTGTTCACAAGTAATAGGAATATTGGCAAGGAATAAAGAGTATGCAAACTTTAATCACAGGATGCCATGGAGATGGAGCATCAAAAGTTTTGTCTTTTCAAAATTGTTCAAAGTTAAATTTCAAAACTTTGAAAAGAGTAGGTGTAGAGTTGCACAAACCATCGTTGAAGATGAAGGAACTAATGGAAGTTGTTTGTCTCGTCCTTTTATTTGATGGGTTGCTCGATGTTTGTGCAATGTGTTAGGGAGATCTCGAATTTGTTGTAGTTATGCTTGAGAGATCTCCCCCACACCTGCTTTTATTGTAACAAAGAAAACAAAACAAGAGGGACTACAACAGGCAAGGGTCTTATTGGCTAAAAGATCAAGGAAACAAAATTTTATTATTTAGTTATTTTTATTTTATTAGGAACTTGTTCAACCAACTTTTATTAGAGCTCAAACAAGGCTGATATAAAAGATGCAACGAAAACATAGCCAAGACTTATCCCCATATCAGATTACTGCCATTGTTTATGAAAACAACTCAAGATTCATTAATCAAATTTCAACACCATGTCAAAACATGATTAAAGAAGACTATTTCAACCTAAGCACCATGCTTAATTTGAAAACAGCCTATGGATGTTACTCGCGAGAATACATCTGTCGGGTACCTGAAAGCCCATGTTTGGTTTTGGGTAATTGATGAAACCTAGTTTGCTAACGATTGCTCTAAGTGTTTCATGAGAATTGATTAGCAAATGGCAAGATGGAGCAAAGGACCGGGTCGGTGGAAGTCACAAGTGAAGGGCAATGACGGCGTCCATAAAAATGGTGTAAGTCCATCAACAAAGGAGAAAGCCCTATTGACGGCATCCATGCAAATGGTATAAGTCCATCATCATATGTGTCCACAAGGTCCATCAAGAGATGAGAAGGAAGTTGATAAGAAACCGGGAGCTCAAGGCAAAGGTATAACCAATAGGAGCTCTTTTGGTTTTGGTGATCAAGACTCCATAGAGGGAGTGATCACATTTAGGATAGATAGCCGTACTATCAAGAGGGGCGAAATCGTTGATGAAATACGGTTATCAAGTGCCACTAGGTGTTCATGATCATTGCATATGCATATAGATGCTAGTGACACTAACTTGACCCGTGGAAAACTCTTTGAAAAAGGCTAACACACGTGCACCTAAGTGAGAGACACTTTGGAGTGTTAGTAACTTAAGAAACTGGGTGAAGTTTGAGGGTTAGAGAGGGTTTGGTCCTCTCTTCCTCCTGCCGAGCTTGCGAGGCAGGATTCGGCGAATTTCGGAAACGTTACAATAGAAAAAGTAGCGTCGGACTCTAACTTGACTGAGCGTCGGACCATTGTCTTCGGTCCGACGGCTAACCCCTTCAGCAAGCGTCGGACGCTTGATTTTGGAGCGTCGGACCATTGTTCTCAGGGTCCGACGGTACAGAGCCGCAGCAGGTAACACGTGGCGAGCTCTGAGAGCGTCGGACTCTCGGCGTTAGTCCGACGGTGAGCGTCGGACCATCGTCCGACGGTTTTCAGGGCTCGGGGAGCTCTCTGGAAACGTCGGACGGCCGCGTTCGTTAGTCCGACGGCTCCGTCTGACTGAGTCCGACGGTGGTCGGCTGAGGGCGTCGGACCGGTTGATTTAGTCCGACGTTCGTCCGTCCGACGGTTGTTTTGGCGCGAGGAAATAGCCGTTGTGATCCAACGTTCGACTTCAAACGGCTAGTGACACGTGGCGTTCATCCGAGGCGTCGGACCGTGCGGATTAGTCCGACGCTCTGGCCGTCGGACAGTCCGACGGTACGCAGTGAACTCTAAACGGCTAGTTCTTTGTGTGTGGCTTATAAATAGTCACTTGGCCGGTTTGGGGGGTATCTCTTGGCACTCCTAAACATCATAACATACTTGTGAGCCTTCCGACTCCACTCTCACTCATCCTACTTGATTGTGTCCATCATTTGGTGAGTTTGGAGAGCATCAAGTGCATTGCATTGATTGAGATCATCTAGAGGCACTTGGTAGTGGTATTTCGCAGCGGTTTCTCTTGTTACTCTTGGAGTTTGCCGACTCCTAGACGGCTTGGAGCTGCGAGGATCGTTGAGGGGAGTTGGTGATTGTCTCCGCCTCCGATCGGTGAAGTTGTGAGGGGTTCTTGAGCCTATCCCCGCGGGAGATCGCGAAAGGCATCTTTAGTGGATTGCTCGTAGCTTGGTGGATCCCCATCTTGTGTTGGTTGTGCGGCACCCTTGAGAAGGGTTTGGCGTGTGATGCCAATTAGCGCGTGAACCTCCAAGTGGGTGTATCGCTACAACGAGGACTAGCTTGCCGGCAAGCAAGTGAACCTCGGTAAAAAATCTTGTGTCATCTCTCTACCGAGGATTTCCCTTATATGTGATTGATTGGTTATATTGGACTTCATATCTTCTCTTCACCGGCGGTATTGAAATCACCTTTACTCTTTACATTTGTGTACTTCTCTCTTGTGTAGCTTGTTAGTTAGTTGCTCACTTAAGAGTAGTGTAAAGTAGTAACATAGCCTTTGAGTGTGAACTAGAGATCATAGTGTAGTATACTTGTCTAGGTGGCTTGCATAGCATAGTTTAGAGCTAGTGTTTTGCAAAGCTTGCTATTGTTACTAATCGGCTTGTTAAGTGTTGTTTGTAGATTTTTATAGGCTATTCACCCCCCCTCTAGCCATTTAGGACCTTTCAAGTGGTATCGGAGCCGAGGCACCGTTGATTTGAGGCTTAACAACCTACGGTGTAAAAATGGCTCAACTCAACATTCACATCAACAACACCAAGAAGCCACCCCAATTTGATGGCACAAATTATGCATATTGGAAGAGCAAGATGACCTCACACATCAAGTCAATCAATAGAGAGGTTTGGAAGGTTGTGGAAACAAAGATTGAGATTGCCAATGCGGCCAATCCCACAACCGCCGAAGAAAGATTGCTTCAACTCAATGACATTGCGGTTTGTGCTATTCATGAGGCCGTAGATGAAAAAGTGTTTGAGCAAATCAAGAACATTGAGAGTGCTCATGAAGCTTGGAAGAAGCTTGAGGAATCATATGAGGGCACCAAGGGTGTAAAGGCCGCCAAAGCATACATCTTGAAGGACAAGTTTGCAAGCTTCAAGATGAAGGATGATGAAACCGTGCCGGAGATGTTCCATAGATTGCAAGTCATTGTGAATGATCTCAAGGCCATGGATGAAGAGGTGAAGGATAGTGACTTCTCC